>DWTW01001534.1:0-12448 GCA_018246275.1 Papilio slateri
ACCTCTCGCACTCCCGAGGCGTCTCGTTTCCAATCCGTGAATGTAGGCGCGCTCTGAGCAGAGATGCTGGGACCCGAGAGATGGTGTACTATGCCTTAGATTTTTTCTGAATCTTAACTAATGCTTCGTCTGCGTAGTACTTCAAGTAGTTTTGAATGTTTTCAAGGGTCCATCTATCTCGATGCCGTATAAATTTGCATCAAGACGATTTAGACTGTCGATTTAAAGATTGTAAAATAGGGTAATTTAAATCACTCCTATACTATGATCTTTGGCTGTTGGGGAATGTTTTTCAAAAACGTTTCGCAACAAGAGCGTAAATAAGACTTTTATTACAATCCAACTTGAGAAATGGGTTTCCCATAAAAAAATTCCCATCAAGAATTTTTGGAAAATATGGTAGCCAATGTCAATTGGCAAGGTCCATCTTATCGCTATATCAAAATTCCTCCAAACTATCGTTTTTGTGTAATGTGCAGAAAACGGAAACTATAATTTTATTAATATAGAGATGATTTGTGTTACCTATAGGTGAGGTAGAATTTGGAGGGTCTGTGGCCGGCCTGCCACTGGCAGCAGGCGATCTGGTGCGGCGGCGAGTGCTCCGGGCTAAGCGCGCGCAGGCTGGCCGCTCACACGCGCCCTGACATCGCCGGCTTGCACGACTTCTCCATCGCCACAATACAGTGCAATAAAATATTATACAATATGTATATGTTTTAGTCATTACCACATAAGATTCAATAGCATTGTAATTTGGAGGGCCGGCATTTTGATGATTAATTAATAATTCTCATATTAAGGCAATGGCATGTGATGTTGGTTTTTAGGCTAACTATAATTATAACTATACATATATATACAATATAATTATAATTATAACGGGCATCCGTCGTCCGTGTGATCGTCCGACTTTGCTAAAGCTATGCTAAAAACATGACGTCACGTCTAACATTATCAACTTGCACAATTAAATATCCTGACGGTAGGATGCTGCATTACCCGGTGTAACAGGTACTATGATAACGCTACGATAAAGTACTCCCCAAGGTGTAAGGTGCCTACCATATCCCACAGAACAGAGCCTGGCGAATTTGTTGAAGTATGAAGAAGATTTAATTACTTACAGTTTTAAAAAAAAACAGTAAGTAACTGACGCGAAGACTTAATATTAGAGTATAAATATCCTGATACTGTCGTTAGTGTTGTCTGCGTGTGTAATACCTATGTATATGAAAATTATATACACTTCGCTAAATTACGTAAATGTTTTTGCTTGATGAATTAGCTTTAGTTTATTAGAATTAGTTTTATCACAATTCATTCATTCTTAAGTTTTATTTTTTTTTGTTAAAAGTTTTATTTATTTCTCGATTCTTAGTGAATTGTTGAATCTGATCAAAGATTGATGATAGTGGTACGTGTACCTACGTAATTATTTTTGTCTTTTAGTACGTAAGGAATAAACAATATATCGCGTATAAGAACTACGTTAAAAAATTCTTTGTCTGACGACTTGTTGAGCGTGTATTATTTTAATAACATTATTGGCTAGGGAAAATTAAAATTTCAGACTTTTAATGTTGGGGCCTAAGGCACTCCATTAAGTGACCACCATTGTAGCGCTTGCAAAATAAATTGTTTATTATTAAGTATTTTTTTTTTTAACTAATAGCCCTAAGAGATGTGACATAATATCATTCCACATTTGGATTTGTATTATATATACAAACTATATATAAGAAAAACCACACAAATATTTAAGTAATGAATTTGTGACCCAAGCAACTTTACACATTCTATTGTCTCAACGTACATTGAATTTGAACTTCAAACCACAGATCAAAGTCCACAACGGGGTTAGTGTTTGAGAATAAACCTTTTCAATAGGCATTATCCATACTATAAACAGGAGATCCGATATTACAGTCGTCCACTGTTTACTGTACTTTGTTACTTCACATTGATCGTCACAAAGAGCGATCCCCTGCAGCCTCATCTATTATTATTATTAAATATTAACTATTTTTTTTTCTTCTTGCCCTTGTCCCACTTTATGTGGGGTCGGCACAGTACGACCCTAGTCCACACTGTAATAGGATTTGGCTATATTTTTTTTACGCCGCCGCCTGGCTGACGCCAACCCTCCTCGGGCATATATATGAAATATTAGTAGATTTTCGAAATAATTTACTAATATTTCTTTTAGCCATGTTCAAACAAGTTTTAAACGGCATGGGAAGCAATCTCTAACAATGATGAAAAGCGAATATCGGACGCTGCATGACATTTTAGGAAGATATTTACTCTGTTCAATGAAAATGAAATACAAAAATATTTCACTTAGTGTCGGAGAAAAATTGTCAAGTCGGGCCTTTCATGAAGGTATGTATATATTATCGAAGGTAATTTCCTTTCCAACAAAAAATTACTATCCATTTCACCACCGCCTGAGTGTCACTAAAGTCTTCGGGGCCTTAAGGAGGGGCCCGATATTCGACCTTTTATTGCAAAGGAGAGATTATATATTGCATTATTGTGCGCATTTCATGCGAAATAATCATTGTTATTGAGGCATTAGATATTCTCGTAACTGTTCATTTAACGATTAATCAAATTTTTAAACCGCCTCATAGTTAACATGAGACTGCATTTTCTGTATGCAACATGACGAAGGTTAAAAAAGAATTAGGGTACACATGGGTAAAACTATTTGAAATATCCCGATAACTACTATTTTTTTAATATACGCCCTCTAGCGGCCAAACTAATCAACCTTGTGTAAATTTTAAAAGTTATTTTAGAACTAAATATATCGTTTATTTTGTTTTCTTCTTATTACGCTTTATTATTGCATTTTTATCTTCGCGTTTTATAAGTTGTAATAAATTACTAAAACCACGATCCTAACGCTAACGTAAGCAGTTAAAAATAAACAAAAATTAACCTCTAACTTGGTGAAAATGAATATGGTAAAGAGCTGATTAAGTAAATCCCTTGGGTTATGGAACCCCTGGCAGGGAGAGTTTGAGGGTGCATTGGTGAAAACTGATCGTAGTCAAGTAGACCATATGTAAGTGATTACTAAGGCCAAGTAACTAGTAATGTGACCATTCCAATGTTGAGCGGCCGCATCCCTGCGCCCAGGGCTCATATTTAATCTAAATTATACGTTCAAAGTACGCCGGTAAATGAAATAAAAGGAGCTCGATTGTATAAGATCAGCGAAGATGATGTGCCTCCTACAGATATGTTATTTTGCCAAATATACATTAAATATGAAAGAATGCCATCTATTCCACAACTTAAGTATATCGTCACTTATTTCCTCTCTATGATTTTTCTGTTCACAGCTATATTTCCTGTTCATTTGTTTCTGAGATAGTTGCATATGTCTTTTATTTTCTAATTAATCATAATTCCCATATCAGTCGTAAATATAATAACATACTAGTTAACAATAAGTAAAGTAACTATATTAATGCCATCTATTGGTGAAAAAGCGCATTTTTATAAAAAAAGTTATTTTTAATATTTTTAGTGAAAATTTTAATATCGTAACTCTTTTCCATAGTAAGCGAAAAAAAATATCTAAAAGACAGATTACAGGATATCGATTTCGGCCGAAAGCCGACCTTACAATACTCTATGAAGGACGCCGGACCGTTTTGTATGGGAGTTACGATTTTTTTTGGCTTAATCTATATTTCTAGCGATTTTATACGTAGTTTTATGCGGAGATTCAGATCAATTAATATCCGCCCTCTACCAAGCTTTATGTCCTAAATATGACGGGCTAAGCCAATTTTTACAAACAAGTAACTAACCAGAACTATAAATGAACACATCGCACAAATACTATTTTACTGTAATGTAATGTAATTTTCAGGAAATCAAATATGTCAAAATAGACATTGCTTTTACATAGAACTATTAATATAGTTACAATAAGATCCGATAATAAACAAATTTTTTATCAAAAAACAAACCGATTTAAAAAAAAATATTCAAAAACAAAAAATGCACTAAAAAGTAAAAAATAAATTTACGCAATCAGGAATTAAAACAATTTTCACATTTAAATATAAAAATTAATTTTTAATTTTACTATATTAAACATGCAGACGTATTGATAACTTCCCCCTTTTTGAAGTCGGTTAAAAAATAGGTCATGTTTCATATACGAAAAATATTAACCTTCATTTTAAAGCTGGACAAAATGTTTAAACCCAATTAGAGCTTTCGTTGATCACTTGACACAACCGTGACACGGCCATTACCGCCGCCCTATATTACGAAGTAGCCTCAACATTTTTAAAACTAATATAAAAAAATAAGTTCTTAGGTCTTTTAAACCCATGTGAGTTACAGATATAGTAAAGGTCCTTTACCTCATCTCTTTCTTCTAGATCCTTTTGACCTGAGTGGATTAATGAGTAAGGTTATGGCCAATCGGCATTGTAAACTTGTTTGTGGTTGAATAAATGAAAAAAGTCGGGCAATCAAACCCAGAAACAAATATTTACTGTGTTCAATAAACACGACAAATTTGGATCTAACTGCAAGGTGGTCAGAATTTCTTGTATGGAGGTTAATAACCAGGTTTCGCCGCAAATGGAAATAGTTTTTATAGTAAATGTAGCGGATCGCGGCGAAAAGGCAGAGAAATCTAACAACGTATCGTGCGCACTGCAACGATCGGACGACTGCCGCGACTACGTGTGCCGCGACTACCCACCGTTAATGCATCTATTAAAAATTCAAATCTAAACGTTTTTTTCTAACTACCTATTAAATGACGTAGCAAAGTACATAGATAATAAATATAGTTAAAATACAGTGCAGAAAAAATACAAAATTAAAACGAAAAAATTAACAAAATTTAAATAATATAATACATCGTTAACAATATCATTCTTTTCATCAGTTGTGGTGTTTTGAATTTTATGAGTTTCTACAATTAACACTGTACTCAATGAAATTCAATAATGAACTACTTGTCTTATTTCTGTCTATTCAAGTTTGTACCAAATCTAGATTTAAAGTTTAACAAACTTTTTACACTAAAATTCGTAAATTCCAAAATATTTTCTTACATTGCCCATCCGTATTGTACAACTTCACTTTATCTCGCAAATTCAAACATTTCCGATGAAAATATAAAAAATTCTAATGGCCGCCAATCTATGGTAAGTGACGTTGGTTTGTTTACAAACTTTACACCTTGATTTGGAACAAACTATAGGCTAATATTACATCCCGTTACAACTAAAATCCTTAACACTAGCCACAACTGACAAATATATTCCAATTTACATTTGTCCAAGACTGGATAATGATGGGCAGTTTGCATACCTGTCGAGAGTACAGATTATAATTTTTATAATGGCACTTTATAATTTAAAAGTGTGTTGTTGCATATTTATTTGGTAGATAAGAGCTCAAAGCATTTTATTTAAATCAGGGGTGGGCAACCCGCGGCCCGAATACATATTTTGTCCATATATCTATTTTGAAGCAAATATAAAAATGTGATATTGGGCCGCCGATAAAATTATTATTTAAGGTAAAGGTTGCTTAACCCTAATTTAAAGCATAAATAAAATAATTTGAGGTCTTCCACCTTGCTCAAAAACTTAATTTTAATTAATACAAACAATATGAAGGCAGAATGAAGACAGGCGTGAAGTAGAAATATTTCTGTTTTGTCCGAGTGAGGTGCCAGAGATCTAATCCTACTCCTTTTCCCCTTCCTTTCGTTTTCTAATAAGGAAAGGATAGGAAGGGGAAGAGGATTTGACGGGGGAGGGTATGGCAAGAAAAGGGTTTTCTGTTTATCTCTATCTTTGTCCATTAAAAGTTAGGAAACGCATCTGCAACTCATTAGCTTGTTGGAGATGCCACCTATAGGTAGCGTTCACTTCACATCGGGTGAAGTGCACTAACTTGATATTAGGAGAACCGCTCACTTGTTTGCCATCTTGTAGTTTGATCTACTTTTGTATGTAATAAAATGTATTGATGTATTCAAAATTATTGGATTAATTTCAATAGTATTACAAGTAATAAAATCACTTGGTTACAGAAAGGCAACAGTGGTAGAGTCCGAACCAACGGCATCCAGACTCGACCGGTGAAATACCATGATCTCCATGTGCGTAGATGTACGGATGTAGAAGAACCGAGGTGTGCCAAGATCGCACTAAAATGGAAATCTGCAATCTCAACCTACCCCTCTGAGTGCATATTTATTTATTTAACAGGCAACCAGTTTTCAAATATAAATCAGCAAAGTTGTCTGTCTAAATATACTTACTTAACCTAATCCTCAATGGTGGCCTCGTCAGGTGTTGGTGTGTACAAGGTGAGCCGCTCCTCGTAGAACTGTATGACCACCTGGGGACAGCGGACGTTGGCTTGTTTAGCGGTCACCAAGTCCGCCTCGCCTTGCCACTTCATCAGGAACATCAGCTCCCCACTGCTGACTGTTGCCCCTGTAACATTATTAGTACTAGTGATCACCCCAGTGGTCAAAATTCGGCAAGTAAATTTGTTTTTTTTTTGTAAGTTGTAATTTAATTTAAAACATTTATATTACAATCAGATAGTGTTTAATATTTCGTTTAGTTTAGTGTTTATTAATATTTCTAACTCTATTTTGTACAAAAGGTTGTTTTTAGTGTATGTTGATTTCTTGTTCTCTCAGTATGTTCTACACTGATATTCTATTTATCCCAAATAGTGAGTTCAAGACATTTTTTTCCACATATCTATGGTTCCTAGTAAATGTAACCAAATATACAATAAACTACAAAAAAACTTACCTATAATTTTTTCTGGTTCAAGGCCACGGTCAAACCCGGAAATCTTTTTCCCACCAGTTTTAGTTTTCTTAGCACCCTTTAAATCTGGAGTTGCGGCAGAAGACTTGCGTTTCTTGGGGTCTTTCTCAATCTTATTTGTTTTGCCCTCTGAAAACATAAGAAATATATTATGATAAAGTACTTTTAAATTTAGCTGTAATTTTTCCAATTTTATACAATTACAATGAATTTTCACTTATAACAATGATAAAGCCAGAAGTTGTAATACTCATTGTCAACAATTTTCAGAACTGACCGGAACTGGAGATTGCTCCATTAACAAGAACAAAGGAGTTGTTCTTCTTGGTGGAGCAAGCTCTAGTACTCCCTGGTCTGTTCTTTTCTCTTGATATGATACATCTTCTTTGCCTTTCTCTCCACTTCTATAAGTGTTTATTAAGAGATTATCATGCCATATCAGTTGTCCCAACATTTTCCCACTATGGTTCTTGATGGTGACTTTTATGACATGACTTTTATCATGTTTTTCGCTTTTTAAATGAAAATTAACAAGAAAGCAAACACATCATGTTGTTCTATCAATAAATATACACACCAGCTTCTTTCTTTTTCCTTGGTTTCTCAAAGGTTTGTAAAAGATCAGGGCAGTCAAGATTTTCTTCAGGCTCCCATGTGTTGTCTTCATCACTGTACCCTTTCCATTTTAGAAAATATTCTGCCTGAAAGTTGATGTGAATAAGATAAAATGACTTTGGATTTACAATCTGTAATTTTGTAGATAGGTACAGTTAAATTTAAAAATCAATTACTTCCTTTCTGCCTATGGATATAATGACTTCCAATGCAACAGAATTATAGTGGTTCATTCTATGGTATGGTATTTGATATTTTTATAAAGTGTTTGGACATTGTCCCTCAGTCCAAAAATGTTGTGCAAACCAACATTCACAATGATTTTTGGAGAAATACAGAGCTTAAGTTTAGAACAATAAAAAGAAGGTGAGAATTATAATAATTGTTAATGTTAATTTTACAAATTTCATTTCACTATTTCCTTACAATATTAATAAACTTGGACTAATTAGTTTAATATTTTCTTTAATTAGTCAACCATACCTTTCCATTTCTAACTCTTCGGTCCAAAATCTTTTCTACAGAAAATTCATCTTCCACTTCTGGTTCTCCTTCTTTTTTCTTATCTGCCATCTGTAAATGGTGTTACTTTGTTGTAAATAGAGATAACAATTGCAGGGGCAATTTGTTATTGTTGATAACATAAAACAGTTTCTTTCATAATAAAAGCAGTAAATTTTGTTTTATTAGTTTTGGTAAGGTAAAAATGTACAATATTGCTCATAAGTATTTGAGTTTTGAAGAGTAGGGAGGTTGGGGGGGAAAAATGCGCAACCACGGGAGGTTCTGTTTGTAAATAAAAAAACATAATTGAAGTTATGACTTTTGACCTTAGCGTTGGATTTGGCATTCGCCGGATGACACTGCCACTGCATGGCTTGTATGTCTGGTCACAATCAACCTAATAGGCAAGAAGCTCCCTTCAGTGACTCCCTGCTAACCTAGCCATAGCATTATGGTTTTGGAATATTTTTGACAGTCCCATTTTAAGAAGTGACATGTTCATGGTTTCGCTTAGTAAATTTTACATATTTGAATTTTTTTTTCTGAAAAACTACTACATTTGCACAATTTGACACTTTCTAAAATGAAACGATAGTGAGACCTTTTCACAAAAAAATGTACATCCAACTAGATGGACAATACTGTACATATTAGCCTTAGTAAAGTTAGCATGATTTTTACCACTTATCAGGTGGGATTTTAGTCAAATACTAATTTTACTCATTTACAATAAAAAAAAACAAATAACTACACAGAATAGAAGTTTTTTTATCTGTTATAATGAATTCTACAAGTAAGCGCAGGACACGTTTCCTTAGACTATGTTGTAAGATGAAAAAAATTCGATTTCAAATTGTAAGTTAAGAATGTTTCACGATACATCAATCGAAAAGTTATGATCATAAAGTTATCACATACGAATTAAAAAGATAATTGTAGATTTACTTGGTTTGATATGTTTAGATTTAGAATTATTTGGAAACAACCACAAAAATCACTATATTATTATTGTACAATGTTTAAATCTGTATCATTATCGATAAAAATTACAGAAAAAATACCGGCAATGATGTGTAAGCATGTAAGCTTAACAATTTTTTTTTTCACTAAGAATTGGTTTTATCCCGCCATTTTGATTGCAATAACACAATGCCTTAAAATAAAGAAAACTGTTTAAATTTGTATTATTGTTCGATTTAAATAGTTATCGTCAAAGTAGTTTTTCATTTTATTGAGAAATTGAAGTATTTTTATTTGATAAATACTAATCCTACCTTCAATAAACCACACAAAACAAGCACAACAAATCAACAAACCGGCGGTGTATTGAGTTGCCAAATCAAAGAGTATGTTAATCATTCAATCAAATTAATAATAATAATGTAATCAAAGAGCATGTATTGTTATCACATCTTAACACATTAATGGTTATTTAAATAAAAATGTTCTTATTGTTCTTATTTTTTCTTATAAAAAGAAATAATATTCTATTTATTTTACATTTAACTTATTTCGATGTACAGCATTAATACTTGACAAAAAAAAACACCTTTTTAAAAGTGCTCGTGGGTGGATGATATTTTATTTTATATAATATAAAATAATGATTTTAAATTCTTAAGACCCATTTCACAACATTTTAACGCTCTAGTTTAAGTAAAATTCTCTGAAATTGTAAATGCAATGGCACACACAAACAAAGCAGTGCAGTGCGAGTATCGCGACGAACTTAACAATCTTGAGGCGCATAAATCGTAAATACCAGTTAGAAATTAATGACAAAAATATTTCTTTTTTTTGTTGTTAAAGTTAATAGAGTTTTCTAGACTAATGAAAGTTAGAAATACATTATTTTACGTATATAATAAAAATTAACATTGAAACAATCACATAACATTGTTAAATAATTAAGTATAAAAAAATGAACTATACAATAAAAAAGTAATATGATGTCAGATACCTATATTATAATTCCTATGATTTGTAGTGTATGTATCTGACATCGTTATTATTATTAATTCGTAGTATTAAATAGTAAAATCGTAGTATTAATTTATATTGTTGTACACATTTCTTGTTCTATAACAAGAAATGTATACAACAATATAAATTAATACTTATAACTGACATCAATTAAAGGAATATAAGACATTGATTTTGCTTTTCTAGGGTATATAATTTTTGGCAATACGCACTCGTACAACCGAGTAAATTATGCAATATTTTTTTTTTCAAACAAACGGCGTCTTTTACTACCCTTATTTAAATGGAAATTCACGACCAACCTACACAGTGAATAAACATATGTTTTTTCTGGTCCTGTATCTGGTAGTACCAGTCATGGTTGTTATTAATTTCAGTTTGATGTTGATGGTTCATGTAATGTATGAGGGTATATCGAAGTAATATAGGATTACCGTTACAAGCTATGTAATTATCTGACAGTCCGGAATAAACTGTGCTAACGTAAACGTCGTCTTACTTCTAACCTTAACTCATAATTAACTTATACATTACAATAACCACCTAGTAGCAGGGTAATAAATAGATGACAATATATGTAGCTCGGTGATAGATGTGCCAAAAAAGTGTCGTTACTGTCTACCTCGTTTAAGAATTAATGCTCGAGAATATATTATAATAGCCGTACTACAGAGGAGCAATTCTCGTGACCTCAATGTCCTCTAAAACATTAAAAAGGAACACAGAGAGCGCTTCGGCTTTCACAACCAGACGGCCAATTTAATATATCTCTATCCATACTTTCTGACACCACTTCGTTTGATGTCACTTGTCACTGATGGCGGATGTGATGGAGGTGGTAGGGGCGTGTACGACTAAGCTCCGCCCACCCGCCACACAGCGGCCACGCCCACACTTAATTGATTTAAGGCTTATAATATATTAAGTGACAGTAAAATTTATTCTTAAAGATACAACACTCACATATGGATGTTACATTTACATAGACCTTTATTCTTGGGTCTCACTTTATTTTGTTTAAAGATATCTAACTTTTTGGACCATAATTTTACATAATATATCGAGAGTTTTATATGATTGAATTAAAAAATAAAAGAATTTTATGTGAAGACTTATTAAAGGGGGTTCGGTAGTCTCAAGAGTTTACCAACGAAAAAAAATCTTTTTTATGTCTAGATAAACTCTTAAAATTATCGCGCCCGGTTACTTTTTTCATTTAGTTTTTTCTGTTTGGGGTCATAATTAGATAAACATATATTTTTACAATAATTTACCTCCAATGCTAATGACGAAAAGGAAGGAGCCTATGGGCTGTGCGATTCAAAACACCTTTTGTAAACCATCGATGTGGACAGCCACATGGCACCACCTTTTTACTGCAGCACACCGAAGGTATTAAGGATAATATTCTAGATCGTATTTCAGGTCAGGATCAGTTCATAGAGAGCTCGACGCATTTCGTGGGGACGCCGAAGCTCAGTTCAACGCCTCGAAAATTATCAACGATTCAATGTCTTAAATTGCGAATTCCAATAACCAAATCTCATCTTTAGAAGGCGGTATGCCGTGTAAGATCTCTTCCTGTTATGCCACGTCCGCTATACAGAAGCTTTTCTAACAGTTTAAACTTTAAAGTGAAATTAACTTTTTGAGATTAGATTGGTGTTCTTTACGTGTCATCGATGTCTTTACTAAGTTAAATTTTAATTACATTTTACCTTATAATTTAATATCAAATATAAAAATGATTTTAGTTGTACTATAATACGACTATATTGTGGAAAAGTGACTATATGAAAGTGGGCATTACCATGATTCTATGATGAGATGCGCGTAGGGCAGCGAGCAGGGCCCGCCCCAATGGACGCGCAAGGCTCCGGGCCGCACTCGGCTGCGGGCACCGCAGCGCGCGGACATGGCACCACTAACGCGCCCGCCGACCCCCACGTAAGTACACTTACATTACAAAATTTTTTTTTATTTATACAAGGCAAAAGTATTCTGGTAGTATATTGTTAGATAGCCAGTTTATTAAAGACGAAAAAGTAAAGCTTTTGAGTTTGTAACGTTTTTTATAACATTTTGAAAGGTTTTTATCAATTTTATTTTGTATAGTTTAAATTGGAATTGAACTTTTATATATAAATTAAATACTGCTATTTTTGAAATATTCGTAGTCTTCCAAAAAAACTGCAGCAAAATTAGAAAATTTGTCTGAAAATTGGAAAACTGAAGCATTTTTTGAATAAAGTAAAGTCCATAATCTACCGCATGTACTGTATGCGATTTTATTTTTGTTTGATTCACTAATGTCCTGGAAAAAGCTTTTGGAACTAATAATCGGGTCATTTGAAAGGAAAGTCACTTAATTAGAATAAATTCTAGAAATTTTTATTTTGTATGCACACTCGTTTACGATAGGATTTTATTGATTTTTTTTATAATAGAAGGTGGCAAACGAGCAAGCGGTTCACCCGATATCAAGTGAACGTTACCCATAGGCA
>DWTW01001535.1:0-12447 GCA_018246275.1 Papilio slateri
GAAATAAGAATACTTCTAGGCAATTAAATATAAGAATGATTTGACGCAATTAGAAAAAAGAATAATTATACGCCACCACAATTAAATACGCTTTATTAAGAATAATTCAAAAACAACTGGTCAGATCTTGATCACCGACTTTCAAACAAGGAAAGAATTATCAACATCGGTTCTCTAATAAAACACGTTCCTAAGTAACAGCGCTGAGCCCGGCCCCCCGGCCCCCGGCTTCGGCGAGTTGTGTACAGCGCGGCGGCTATTGAGTTTTTCGCTTGCGCATAGTTTTTAAACTTTTAATGTCTTCTAAACTGTCTGTCAAAACGTTATAGTGTGAAAGGCAATTATAATCTACATTTAATACTCTAGCCTATAAACTTATTTATTTGGATAAGGATTAATACTGGATACGTAAATATAAATAGCGTAGTAAGTAGCGTATTATTGATTGTTCTTTAGAACAATCAATTAAAAATAAAAAGTGATTACTGTGAGATAACCGTAGAAGATAGATATGCCATCGCTGACTTTTATGTACCATTTTTAGTGATCTACAATTCTTTCATACATCATTTTTATGTACGTCCTATAGTGTAGCCTACGTGAGCCAAGAAAGTTAAGCTGAACGTCAAAATAACGCATTATTAGGAATAACTCAAAAACTACTAGTCAGATTTTGATGAAAAAAAAAGTCGGACCACATGGCAGGCACTTGCTGTCCTCCTTTTTGAAGTCGGTTAAAAAACGCGATATTCAACAACAAAAAAAAACTAATTTTTAAAGCGCCATCTGTTAGCCATCGCTATCACTGGATAATAAATCGGTTGCCAACAATGCAAAATCCTATTGTTTCTGTGAGATGACATTAGATGTCAATATTCGAATACTAAATATCTTCCGGGAAAACACGATCTTACGATGACAGATAACAATGGAGGGCGAAGCTCAGTCCACTATTAGTAAATTTAGTAACAACTTTATATGTAATATATGTGCGATCGAAATACAATGAATAGATACTGAAAACTGCCGTTGTGTATACTGAATACTGATGTGTGACGAAACCTGATTTGTCTTCAGGTTTCTTTTACGTATTTATGTTTTTTATAGCATGTGGGTCGGCTCACCGAGATCGCTTCCAGAGTTCGCCGGCAACATTAAAGGGTTGCTGGGATTCTTCGCGGAGCTGGGTTGATTGGAGCAAAATACGCGCTAGACGAGGAGTTGTTGAGTTGCTACTACTACTAGCATATGCGTGCAAAGGAGATCGTCTCATGTTAAATAATGACCACCGCCCATGAACATTCATAACACCAGAGCCCAGGTGCGTTTCCGAGCTTTAAGGAAGGAGTTCTATCTTTTTTGAATGTCCCTGTCGTATCGGTTTATCGTCGGAGACAGCTCTTGTGCGTAACAATATTCTGTCGTAGTATCTACTCGTTGCTCAAAGAGGTCTTGCCTTGAGGTACACAGCATACAATCGTACTTGGATCTCCCTATCAATGTAATTGTTAGGAGGGAAGTCTGTAGGCCCCGGTCTATTTTATTACATCCTTGCGACATTTTTAATATATCATTATGGTATACTATTAGACGCATGCGTTCATATATTTTACGAAATTGAAAATATTACTACTATTCATCATTTGTAATAAAGGTATTAAAAAAGTATCAGATCAATATCGACCATAGCCTTATGGGTCCTCTGTCAAGTATGAATATCTATTTTAAAACAATGTCAATCGTGATGACTCAGATAATCTTCCTATATTGTGTTCTTTGCACTATGCAAGGAAAACAGGGTTTGGAATGCAATGGAAACCTAATGGTGATCTACGTACTCTTCAACCGATAGGTTGTCGTCTAGGCAACGTAATACTCAATAAAGTCATTTTATTTTATGGGACCCCACATCGAATGAATATTAATTCTATAATGTAAGACACTGGAATCACTATTTCTTGTATATAGTGTCATTCATTTATAAAATAAATAAAAAAAACTAAAAACCTCCTTTGTTACAAATATTTTCATTTGATAGACTTCTATTCTCAATGTCCGACTATGCTATACTATACTCCGTCCCAATAACTACCGCAGCGTCTCAAGTCAAAAGTCTTCGACTATTGTGTGTTGCCAAATGACTTACGGTACTAAGACGCTGTCACTCACTATGAGCTTCATTAGACGGCCCCAGGTCGCTCAAAAGGCAACGGAGAGGGCAATGCTTTGAGCCTCTCTGCGAGATCGTATCAAACATGATATGATCCGCCGCAGAACTAATGCTACCGACATTGCCCGAAGAATTGCTAAATTTAAGTGGCAATAAGCCAGATACATTGCTCCCAGAACTTACTGCCGATGGATTCCAAAGTTTCTGGAATGGCGGCCACGTACAGGTCGACGCAGCCTAGTTAACCAGCTCTTTCACAAGATGGACTGATGATCTAAACAAGGTTGTGAGAGTTCACTGGATGAGGGTGGCAGGGGAGGTCTTTTTCACGATTAATAAGGGAGGCATACGTCCAGCATTGGAGGAATGAGCAAATGAATGAACATTTCAATTATTTACGTTTACTTTCAATGCAAATAATAGACTGTTTCTGGACCATTATCTAAAATGTCCTATGTTTGTTAACAAAACATATTGAAAGCATCTCCCCCTGTCATATTTAATACGCTCGATGAAAAGCGTAGAGCGATTTCTATCACTGTCCATCCCAATATGATCCCGTTAGACTTGATAGGTTGGATAATCGGTTGGTGTTTCAGCTTACAAGGATTGAGTTAAAGGTGAGTCTTTGTACCAAGTGGGCTTCTTCCCGGTAGTAAATGGATATAGGCGCTGCAATTGTTGTCTACTTGTATTGTGCTTATACCGCGTATTGTATTGTTTTTAACAGATCTTTATCGCAGATTCATTAACTTGTGATAGGTTAATGCGATAACGAAAGCTGCTTCTTTTTTTAAGGAAATTATAAACATTTTAAGCGGTTTTGAAGACGTAAACGGAAATGCAATCCTGTGACAGTCAACGTGAGTGTGAGTGTCAACTCACTGTATTATTGTCAATAGATGGCGCAAGTAGCTTAGTTGTGGTGTTATGAAACCGTACTATATAGATTATACTTATTTTTTTGTTTAAATTCGAATGAATGCTGACATCTAATCTTATGATAATTGATTGTATATTTTTATTGCTTTTTTTATAGATGGCGCTAGTAGTAAATTGTTGTGTACTGTATTCTAGTTTAATTTTATTTATGGCGCTAATTAAAACTAATATTATATTTTGATACAACAATTAACTTGAATATAAAAAAAACATTGTAATTTCAGATATTGTATTAATTTCTGTCATCTGACCTCAGGTTTCTGTAACTGTAGGTAAATCTATAAACATCCACAATGACCGAAAGAGTTATATGTTTTCTGTTAAAATGTGGAGGGGTTATATGTATCTATAGTAAAGGAGGCTATCGCCACACTGCGGCCATTGTTTAAGCAGTGATTTATTTGTATACAAGAATCTTTTTTGTACTTCATCGACGGTCGAAAGCTTTTCGAGGCAAATTCGACTCCAACTTCCATTTCTGCATCCAAGCAAAAAATTTGAGACGTTACAGCGCTAAGATGAAGATTATTATTCTTCTAAAAGTATTATACGAGTTGCTTAATACCCCTTCAATCCCTTGATTCAGGCAGTATGCTGAAAAGCCGAAGCTTTTCGTGTTATCAGTATGCTAATTCATTCGTGTTCGATATAGCTTTGCTCTAGATACGTGAACCGCTGGGTACCAATAGCTCAATAATATGCTTGTACGGTAATATATTAATCATTGTACCTACCATATCTATCTATACATTTACAGTTTGAACCACTGTCTGTTAGTGAATTAATAAGCGATGAACGCAGGAATTCGTGTTGTGGCCTATGAATAACCGATAAATTAATTGAACATCCTGTGTCATCTTGTATATCATATCTATACCGATGTAGATAAAAATGTATAGAGATGATTTACCAAAGTGGCAATAATCAAAAAGAAATTGAAAGTATTTGGAACAAAGTGAGATCAATATCTCAGTTTTAAAAACGAAGCCGTCCATATTTCATAAAGATATATACATATAAAAAGGCTAGCGTATATAGCAATACAGCTTTCTAGTTTTCTAGTCTGCCGAGCAAGTTTAAGAGGATTGTCAAAACATCGAAAAAGTATTTTTTGTATTGTATATTCCCGCTGGTTGCCACAGACAGTATTTTTTTAAGTGTTAACATATCGAGCGACGTCCAATTTCGTTGTGATCTAGACGGTGAGAGCTTGGTGGCTTGGTAGAACGAAGCAGTATTTTTTGCCGGACTTTTTTTTTTAACAAATCCTGCCGCTGAGTTTCGTCATCACTCAACGATACAGCAATCTACACCACTTTGATGGTTGGTATTCCACCACAGCGCGGTTATCTTGCAACTTCTTGCCTTGTACAAGCATTGTGAAATCATATGTCTCCAATGGTATTTCCAAATCAATACGACTTAGGGTCCTTCAAGAAAAGAGTGCACTTCTTCCTTAAAGGCCAGCAGCGTATCTGCTTTGATTTGTTGTGGCGGCGGTAATCACTTACATTAGGCGATACGGTGCTTGCTTGTCCACTTTACCCTTAAAAAATATATTTTTCCTTTTCTATTCCAGCCTTTTTAAAGTTCGTTGGCTATCTTAATTCGAACCCCGCATCATTGAACATTGTTAATTGCGACTTTAGGCGGTGATTCACCACGAGTTCAACAGTAGAAATAACATCCGGAGGAAAGCTACGTTTATAATATACTTATTAACATTGCAACATTCAATAATTACGTACAATGTCATGGGTGCTGTATGTACGGTTCGAAGCTCTCAAGTTTATAGATTAATAACTAACGTATTAAACAACTTTATAGTGGTTTGTGATTCAGAAAACAAAACAAGATCGACGACTCAGTGTTAAGAGTTATTTTTCTGTCTTAAGTTCGATTTCCTGTTGAGAGACAATTGAGTAACATTTTGAATGAAAAAAGGTCTGAAATAAATATATACCACCCTAAAAGATATTATTTTTTTACTAATAAAGTAATTGTAAGTAACTTGACTTTCGTTCGTGTTCGTTAATGTGTCGATCGGTATATTTGTTCTTAGGCCCGTATAATGTTTCCAGAAATGCGATTGGGTGGCCCGCCGGAGGGCAATATGCCGTCCCGAAGCGAACCCTATTCTTGTAAAATGACGTAGAAGAATAAAATACGGGACCTGTCTCGCCAAATTTCATAGTGATTACGATGCGACTCCTCCTACGCGTGCCATTGGCTTTAGGCGGTCGAGATCAGCCAATGGCGCCACGTGTTTCCCCACTCGTTTCCATGATATTAACAGTTACGTTTTCCTTGAACTATTGAACGTTCCATTTTCAAAAGAAAATTTAATCACGATTATACTATTGTTATAATACGCATCACATCTTACGGGAGATAAGACCTTGAGCAGGTGTATCGAGCAAAGTTTCCGAACGCGTCTATAGTTTTTTTTATTTCGTAAATTAATAGTGGAAAGTGGCGACATCGTTTAGTCGTGTGGCATAGTGTGTACGTCGCTTACGCGGCAGCGTCGAGCTTCTTACGTTGGGACCGAGCGAGTGGTGTGCTCAGTGCTGCGATTCAGTCCACAGCTCGGCCGCGACACACGTCACTCGTATTACGGACCACTTTGTCCGTAAACCGCGACACGCGAAAACAGCCGCCCGCCCATCGTACGTGTACACCAAAATATTTTTAAAACAATAATACATAATTATAAACATTTACAGAACGCCCTACTTATTGGCCACAATATTTGTTTTTTTTTTTAAAGTTCGTTCGATATTTGTCATTGTGATAAAGAAACTTTTAGTGTTGAAGAAATTTAACATGTTCATACAAATCAGATTTGATCAAATGCCCGTTATAATTGGATGCTGAAGAAAGAAACGGAATATACTCAACCATCGCAGTATAAATATAAAAAGTGGGTAAGTAGTAGACATAAACAGTTTGATAAGTTTGAAAAAGTATTTTAGAAATGTTATTACTTATGGTTACCAACGATTATTGCTCTTAAAACATGGCTATTAAAAGTAACTGACACTGGTTTTCCAAGACGAATTTAAAAACGCGTTTTAAAATATTTGCAATTAAATGCAATATTAAAAAGTATATATGTAGGTCTAAAAAGATATTTTAGATTGAGACATTTCAAAGAATTTACTTAAGAACGGTTTTCATATCAAATTAATATAAATGTCAGTGTTTATATTTTTCCACACGAATAACTATTTTTGTAATTTCCAATTCGTATAAGTAATAATCATATATCATTAAGCCTTCAGATTAATTAATCTATGCGTCAGTATTCCGTTCTGGTTGCAAGCGAAAAAAATTCGAGAAATAGATTTTTTCAATATTTTTTTTGTGTTCAAACTCAGTTAAATTTGGGACATAAAAATAAAGCGCAGTAAAAAGCACACAACAAGGGATTTTTTTTAGCTTTATCTGTCTACTGGAAGTGTTCAAAATTTAGGAGCTTATATTTCATGCACTCAACAAAAAAATAGGTACTATAAAGGCAATTTTTTGACATTAGTAATAGGTACTACTTTCTGCCGGAGGAATTAGACCCCGTGGTGGTATCATCACGATGAAGCAGCTTTCGTTGCCTCGTAAACTTCAAAATATAGTAATGAGCCCACCGATGGTTGTTAGTACTAATCTTGACCCCTTCTAATGGAAGGCAATACCCTCCTATCGTCTTCGCTGTGTGTAACACCAACAGAAGACGGCAACGGTCTTCTCGGGATAACAACCATATCCATACAGACCGGAATTTATATTTTTATAACAAAAGCTCTATCTTTAGAGTTTAGGTTAGGTAATTCACCGAGCAAATAGGTTTATCACAGTGGTAGTAAATTATTTATAAAATTTATTTTGAAACATTCCTCATTAATATTATAATCAATAATAAAATATATTTAAATAGTGTGACTACTTAAACATATTTTTACAATTTATTTGTACAAATAAATAATATTTTTTGTATATAACGTATTCTCATATTTTATCTGTAATATCCCTAGAAATTATTTCTATCATATCACAAGTAGGTAAACAAAACCTTTTAAAACATTTAAACCTGACACCGTAAAAATAAACATGTGATAAAAATAAATATAAAAACAATTTCGATGATAAATTACAGGTTTGTTTTCGATAGTCATTAACATAAATAAATATGCTTTATTGAATACTCTTACATACAATTTTAGTGGAGCCTTGACTCCCAGTTGGGTGGTTACCCTGTATGGAGCTAATTCCTTCCCCTAATTAATTCACAACACTCTAGCGCCAATAAACATAATGAAATGATGAGATATCATAAAATATTAATTAAATCATGAAAGATTGCAAAAAAGTTTTTATACTTAAATTTGAATGTCAAAAATAAAATTCGATAGTACACATTAATAAATAAATGCTTGAAGAACAAGTAAATTGGTATTATATGTGAGTATGCCCCTTAAGTACTGTTCGTAGAACAATAACACTACATGCAATGCCGAGTTTCTATGTATGTAATCGGTATGATTTGCAAAATGTTTGACAAGTCTTTGCAGATATAGGTTGTAGCTTTTGGGCAATTAACGATTTAAAATTATATGTTTTTCTTTTTTACAACGGAGTTCAAAGTTACCAACTAAACCAAGATTTGTTTTAGCTACCTTACGCTTAATTAATTTTTTGAAAGACCCTTATGCATATAAAAGGAACTACAGGTTTAAAACGAATCCATGATTTTTTGGTGATAAGTTAAACACATGTCACGTAGGAAAATTAAGAAATAGCCAGCCAAAGATGCCACGAAGAGACATCTTCTACAATTATAAAATTGTAGAAGATGTCTCTTCATGGCATCTTTGGCTGTCAAATCTTTTGTTTCTCAAATGTTATTTTACAAAAGTTTCATTAAATTATTTTATGCAGTGAGAACACTCCTTAACAGCGTACATCGTTGAACAATACCAAGGTCCTCACTATAATTTCCACTCGTAAAGATATTATAAATAACAAATAATTATTTACATTTAATATCATAATGACAATTGAAAGTACGGGAGGTATGACTAAGGTCCGATGTATGGAGCATGGCTCTTGTTTTAACATACTTTATCTTGTATCATTTATAATATTTAAGTTAATGTGATGATTTCGCATTTAAGGCGAATGCAGACGATTTGGTAAGAGGTAAGAAGTAGACAGTCTTCTCAGATATGTGTGGGTGGAACATTGTGAGATTTTAACCGGTGTGAATCCGATATAATCCGCACTTGGGCAGCCTACAAGGGCAGATATGCGTAGATATTTCCTCACATTATAAAAAGGAGGAAGACAGTGGGAAAATAATTATTCGATCTTTGAGGGGTACTATTTATTATTCGCAGAGGTCAGATAGTAGTACTGTTATTTATATTTTTTACATACAAAAATAGTTTACTGCTTTTTAATAGCCTAATGTTTAAGTTTATATTGTAAAAGTAACTTGAATTCATCGATTATATAATCTTTAATTATAATAGTATAATAATCTTCTCGATTAAGATACATTTATAGTCAACATGATTTATATTTAGATTTATCTTAAAAAAAAATGTTAATAATTAATACACGACTGCTGTGTATTGCATTGTACGCTTTTGTATTTTGAAGTATTTGACATGGTTTATTGCGTTATAGTGTTCAAGGCGATGTGATAGAAAATTTACTATTAGAAGCCAACTTACTATTAGGGATCTTAAATGGTAACCACTATGAAACCCTAAATTACTAAAAATAAGATAGAAAATATAAGAAAGTCTTTGCTACCGAAAGTTCTGTTCCGAAAGTGTTAAAATAGCAATCTATAATGATAATCTATACGAAACGATGAAACAGTCAATATTGTAAATGTAATTTAATTTGGTATCGTTTCTCGTATTACCAGATTCAAATAATAGACTTATTTGAATTATTATTGTATTCTATTATTTTGTTTGTATGTGAATAAATACTAATTTATTATTATTATCTCTCTTATTATATTTGCAATAGAAATTTTATTTATAACGCTAACTGTAATAATTCGCGTGGACAATATTACGTGATCAGCTATTTTATATGTTTATAAATAAACTTTGTTTACAATAAGATTACAGTTGTGGTAAAAATAGGACTTAAATTAAAAGTAGGACGTTTATTTAATTAAATTGTCAATGGAATGTTCACACAATACCGACTCGTTTCTATCAATCTAAAGTATCTTAGCTTTAGGTATTTTCTATGTATTTTCAAGTGAAGGTAAATCTTTATATATAAATACGCGAAGGGAAATCATTGAACAGACTTTTAAGAGTAATGCGAAAACGGAGGCGTATGATATTTGGCATAGTTAAAGTTTCCGTGGAGGACACGTGCCCCATGCAAATATATTAAATTAAATAACGTAAATGGCGCAACTTTAAGGCGATACAACGGTAGATAATAAAATACAAATATAATTAATAAATAAAAAAATCTAAGTAAAACTTTTTTTCTATTTTTCCTAAACCAAACCATTTTTGAAAAAAAAAAATGATCGCTTCTGATGAAAAGTGGAGAAAGATCATGGTCAAAGGTCAGTCCAGCTTCACAGACTATTGCGAAACCCGAATTTACTCGCAATTAAGTGATGCTGTCTGTAACTTGGGATCGGAAGGGCATCGTTCATTATGATATTTTACCGCCGCGCCAAACTGTCGATTCGGCTCTCTACTGCCAATAGCTACTGATACTCAAGGAAGAAATGGAGAAAAACGGCCGGAATTGATCAAAGGTTTTTCATCTTTATAACGCTAGACTACACTTCTTTATCCATCCCACCTATCGAACATTGTGAAAGCTTGTTTGGGAAGTATTAATGCATCCATCATAGATCCCTGACTTTAAATTCTTAGATTTTTAGATGTTTCAGTCTCTTCAGAATTCTTTAGATGGTGTAAGGTTAACATCAAGAGAAGACTGTCAAAATGACTTATGACAATTTTGTGATTGTAACCTACAAAAGGGCAACAATTAATTATGGAATAAAATGGCACATGTATATTATAATGATATGTCAATAGACTGTGATAACAAATATTTAGAATTTGTGTGTGAAATACAAAAAAAAAACTTTTTCCCCGACCAATTATTTCGGTGCTTAATTAATTGTTCAGCATTTTATAAAACTATTTTATTATTATTTAAAACTCAATGAGCTCTTGTCCGTTTCTGTGGTCAGACCTACGGTGTTTAATTCTACTTTGTAAAATAAAATGCCGTAGTTTACTATGATATTTTTCTTCTTCTGGTACTTCTCCGGTTATTTTTCTTCTTATCAGTCGATAGTAGTTCACTGCTGGACGTAGGTCTCCTCCATTGGTCGCCACAAAGATCGGCCCCCTGCCACCCTAATCCGGTGAGCTCCCATAACTTTTGGTTGGTCTTACCTAAATATGAGCACGTGTTCTCCACCCTTTATTTCTTACAATATAACACAGGGTTTCCCTTTTGTTGCTGACAAGCTAAACGTTTTTGCCCATACCTTATGCCTCTCTATTACTCTTGACAGCTAAAAAAATATTCACTTAAGTTGTATTCAGACCTAAAGTCACGTTTTTAATTACGATGATAACAATTCGTGGTATTTAGATGTTGAAGAATGTCCGTGTTTACAGTTGCAGGTAATTTAATCTGAGTTCTCTATATTTGGGGACGCATGACTCATCAGCCATGCCATGAATGTATTGAACAGTATGATAATTATTGGTATTTTTTCATGTTATCAACGCTCTAGCAGTACTTCACAGACCTTTGTAGAGTCGAGCGTTACCTAACGTGCACTCATTCCTAAAAGTATCGCGCTTCCGGAATAACATTTGTAAACCTAATTAAAATATAAAAATTATTAAAGGCATTTATTATTTAATTAAGTAATAGTAAATTTGTTAGGATTAAAATATTCTTTATTAATAGTCGGTGATGTATAATTTGGATAAGTATTATTAATATATTAAAAGGTTTAGTTTTTATAATTTTTTATATAATTGTTCATCTACGAAATTTTCATGGATTACATTATTTGTGAAGTTGCAATGTACAAATTCCCTCTTACAAGATTTAACCTACCCTACATTATTGGACTTGTGGCCATTATACCTTATACCTTCACACATGACCTTTTTAGATTACCAAAAGGTAAGTACATTTTCCGATGACCTTATTTTTAGATACTTTCTGTAAATATGAAGTCGTCGTTTTTTGGTGTCTTAATCTAAGAGTTTCTCAAAATGGACACTATTGCATACGTACAAATAATAAATTTCGTTAACGGTTTAATTTTCTTACATTACGTTGTTTACACGACGATGGTTAAATGATTGAGTGGCCCATCAACGAATCCGAACACCTTAGGTACGCACCCCAGGCGATCCATTGCATCTTTAGATAAATTATGTAGTACGAAGATAAAATCATATTGTTTTGATCGCTTAGTTCATCACCTTCCTGCCCTTTTCCCAGCTATGCCGGGTCCGCATAGTATTTACTGCTCTTCCATATTCCTCTATCCTGAATTCGCATGAATTCACACCTGTATCTATCTGAATTCACAGCCTTCTTACAAATGTCATCTTTCACAGAGTCCAACCATACTTTGTTCGGTCTACACTTGTAACCCATGTTCATTCTCATTACTTTCTTCGTTATATGCCCTTCATCCCTCTGTATAACATGTCCATACCACGCTAACCTAACTCTAACGCATGATCGCATGGTTGCTGCAAAAAAATCTGGCGATAGATTGGTACTCGTACCATTAGTTTCGATCTTATTATTTGATTAATCGACGTCATGTTCTTATTTACCTACACAATGAATTTAGAAACTAAGCTTAAACATTAATATATATATATATTGTTAGTTTATATAACGTAATATGCGATTTCAATTATTTATTATACATAATCTCAATCTTACTTTAATATCCGATGTCAGAGTGTCATTTTACCGTCGCCGATGGTATTCGCACTGAGATTCCACAGCTCAAGTTTCAACTTAAAGATTTATGAACGAAATATTATCACGCTGTGTTACCGGAGCACTTTGGAATATATTTCTATGACGTTCAATTACCTACGAATAAATACAATCTATGGTATTCACGCCATAATGTATTCAGTTAGGTGAAAATGTTTCTATATTATTCATAAAATATAAAATTACATCCTATTTTTTAAATGATTTCTTATCATATATATATATATATATACATACATATATACAAACACACACACACACACACTCACACAAACGCACACACATACACACAA
>DWTW01001536.1:0-12447 GCA_018246275.1 Papilio slateri
ATTTGTCACACTCCCATTTAATAACATAATATTTATTTTTTTGCCATTTCTTGTACGACGTTAAATGCTTACTTGTTTTTGAATTAAATATTTCTCAGAATGTTGGTTTCGCGATGCGGCAGACTCGTGGGGCGGGTCGTCCGGATACCGCGTGATGGCCGCAGTTGGACTCTCAGTGATGGTAGCAAGCCTGCTGGCGTGCGCGTTTGTGCCCTTGTATTTACAGCCAGTAATATACGGGATTTTTTGCGGTAAGAATATCGTTTTTATAACTATATATTATTTTTAATTGAATAAAATGTATTATTACGCTAATATTTTTAGGTCTTGGATCGTCTCTAATATCCGCTCAAGTGGACGCTGTCATTTTTGAAACTTATGATAGTCGGCTTGCAATAATACGAGGAATATGTAGCACTGGCCAAGCAGTCGGACAATCTTTATTTCCCCATATTATATCAGTTCTAATAAATTACTACGGATACTCTTTCTCTTTTATCGTTCTCGCTGGAATAATGCTCCAGGCGATGCCGGCTGTCCTTTTTCTTAAAATCGATGAAAGCATCAGAAGATCCGGAATATACTCTAGATATTCAGATTTTTATGAAAATTACAGAGGCTTTCAAAATCACGGAGCCGACAATTACTACACAGCGGAATTACAATTGCACGATTTAAGTAAAAAATGTTGGAAGAGTCCATCCGACGATAATATACACCGAGAAGACGAGGAGGTTGTTGAAGATGCCGAAGTAGCAGGAACGATAACACCACCTCCGAGTCCGGAAGAAAAAAGAAGAAACATCTTTGGTGTAGACATATTGCCAGACATACCGGAGGAAAGTGAGGAGAGCGAAGAAGAGAACGAACAAGCTTCGAGTGCCAAAGAAACGTCAAACAATCAACGACGATTTAGCATTGCAATCAAAAGACTGAGCACATTAGGTGACAATTTAGACGAGTATATTACAAAACAAATAAGAAAAGACTCCAAAGAAGATTGTAACAGCTATAACAATAAAGGACATTCTGAAATTGAAGTAACTTATGACAATATATCGCCAATGACAGAGATTCATAGAGAAAAGGTATTAAATACGTTCAGTTTTAGATATCAGTCGACGGTTACAAACATAAAAAGACGGTTTTGGATACCATCGTACAGAATGTACAGAGTAAAACGCAGATTGTTATATTTGATGTATAATATTAACGATACCTTTATTAAACCTTTGACGAGATCGCTGTCATGTTGGAGATTCTATCCAGCGTTATTACTTAGCTTCGCGAAGCTCTGTTTATCGGCTGTGTTTTTAACTCTGCTTCCGATGATCGCTCAACCTAAGATTTCGATGTTTGAAACAAATTTCCTTCTATCATTGCATGGATTTACATGGATATGTTTTCTTTTGAGCACACCGTGGTTGGCGCAAACGCCGAAAAGAAATTTTAAGTATGTCGCTGTGTTTGGCTTAATTATATCGACTATTGCATGTTTTGGTAAGTTATCTTTTCATGTATTCATTTTTTTTCATCTTGTTTATCTATATGTATATTACCTATTAAAAGGAAGTTAAAGTACTTCTGTTTGTGGCGCAAATATCGTTCATAGTTTTGCAGAACCAAAATAAACATGAGCAAAGGAAGGGATAAAATTTGCAATGTATAAAAAAACTCTTGCATCGCAGTGTGTTAAATACGGTGGTTTTTTCTGTAATTGTTTGTCTGTTATGTTTGCGAATGTTCTAATGAAAAGAAATTTCTACAAGAAAATACCGAATAGATCGACGCTGTGAAGAAAACGTTGAAATTAAATGAAACTACTGGTGTAGTAATTCCAACTTGTTTATTTTCTACCCGCAGATGGTAACTAATTTAAGCTTTCATAGCACTTGAACAGTTTGGCTTCAAATTTCTGTGGAAGATGAAGGCAAACGAGCAAGCGATTCGTGTGATGTTTAGTAACAGAAACTTACCATAGATATCGGTAACAATCTAAATTTACTACGTCTCTATGCTTCACTCATCAGACGAAACTCGGAAGTATAAAATAATTTTGATTAACGCCAGTCTTCGATGAGCCTTCTTTCGCCGCGCTACCACATTCTTTTAAGACATGTGTAGAGTTGGCCTTGTAGTATCCGTTAGAGCGCTGAGCTGTTCTTGGGTTTTGACTTCAATGCCAATTTAGATAGTGTTGTTTTGTTTCACATGGCTGCCATACCAACCTGAACCCTACCCAATCTGAAATATCTTTAGCTCCGAGAAAAGCCGATTCTTCTATCTGGATTAAGTTTTGAAGAGGTCAATAGTTATTGTTTGTAATTGTCGATTATTTTCTATTATTTTTCGTTTCTGAATTTTTCCTGCATGGCAAATTCAGAAATTATGTCTCCGCAGTGTGATAAAATAGTCTGCTACAATGTTCACAGAATTTTTTTACGAAATATCATTAGTATCGTCGCAATTTTCATTTCTTTTAGTAAAATTATTGTGTTCTCTTAGTTTTTTCAGAAACTAACAATCATGATTCCTTCGCCATCGGCTGTGTGGTGTCTGGACTTGGATACGGTGCTGTTACGTCGTGCTGCGAGACAGCCGTGCAAGACTTCGTGGGTGCGAGGAAATGGCCGAAATTCCACAGCACGCTCGAAACATTTTCCGCGTCACTATTGACACTTTTCGTAGTCGGTCTTTCATTCATTGTAGGACAGGAACACGGATACCAATACTCCATGTTTCTCATAGGCATTGTATTGAGTGCTATCACAATTGTATGGTTTATTTTAGCAGTAATAGCTCTGTATGATACTAAGCTGAAATATTTAAGACCGAACTGGCGTAGTTTATTTTAAGCGCTTACATTTTTAGTAAAAAGATTTTTAATATAATGTATAAACAAGACAACTTTTATATAAAAAAGAAAACAGAAACAATACTTGGACATGCATTTAACGTGAACGTGAAATTTTATTTATTTGTTATTTATTACTGCATAATTGTTAATGGTGCAATAAAATGAGATATACTTTTTATAATCGTATATAGACGTATATGTTTGGTCATTTATATTTTTGATGGTAGAAAGGAAATAATTATGTTTACTATAAAAAATTAAATAGCGAATAGTATTAAAACAAAATATTAAGTAAGTTATTTTATTTAAATTAAATAAGGGTTAGGTTAAGCCTTAATTACCTTTGTAATTTAGACATAACCTAACCTGTTTAGTTTATACAAATATGTATTAATTTTCTAACTTACTTGATCCAAAGTACTGAGTGACTTATTCTTTATGGATGTGATATTTTTCTAACAGAAACAAATTGATATCAATTACATTAATTATAAAAAATAAATATGATTGTTTTAATACCTTAAAACCTTATTTTTAATATTATTATTTTTCACATATTAAGACCAAAACCAAGAGACAAGGTCGTAAGGAAGTAAACAGGTTATATTGTGGTAAAATCCATATATACGTATTAATCATTGCACTATTTAACAACTGACTATTTATGTAATTAATATTTGAATATTTATGTAAACATAGCACAGGAAGTTGCATGATAACCTGAAATGATTGCATGTTCTGTGATACTGGCAGATGGCAGATAAAGAGATATGAAGATATAATTAAAATATATGTTGCAAATTTAACTCAAATTAAAAAAAAACATTATCAATAGGCAAAAGTCAATTAAACTATAGGCCACGTGCATTTTCACAGACAGATCAATGAAGTATAAACATTTTTATTTTGAAATTTGTTGCACAATCGCACGATCTATTATTAACTTAAACAAATAAAACTATTATTCCTATTGAAAATATTATTAAACAAAAGATTATAACGTTCGCCCGATAGTGATTTATTTAGGTATGCGTCACCTTCAGATTGTGAACTTTATCAGTTTATAATCTTACTAGTCATATTATAAACAAATTGTGACCTGAACGAATCATTGACAATTTGACGTATCATTTATCACGCAAGAAACCAATTTTTCTTGTTACCTATATACATGTTTAGATATACAAATTCATGCAAAGTATTTGTGCTTGTCAAGTAAAAAGGTACGCATACTCAGTTAAGCAGGAATGAATGTGGGTACAGGTACAGTCCTCGTATTTACTAATACGACATACCTTTGATTCATCTATGTTTGTTGTAATAAAATTATAAAGTTTACTTTTACTCATAAGAAAAATAAATGAGACCGTAGAATACAAGATGTCAACAATATTTGCGCGGGCGTCGCTCTAATCTATGTGTGACAGTGCGTAATGTAAATGTAACGCTATTATGCTAACAACTTTCTTACGCGGCCATTCAAGTTATCTGAGATGAGTGAAAACATGCCAGTGTACTGAAAACCAAAGTAGATAAAGGACACGTCTAACTAAATAAGTCAATAAAGTGCTTGAAATAGAAACGATTCAAGTTAGAAATGTGGATTTGGTTTTGTTTAGAAGAAAAAACATGGATGTATTTTTATTTTTAATAACGGTACGTATGTAGTATAGTGGAACCTAGCTGTAAGTCCTAGGATTGATTCTCATCATTGCTTTTTTTAAATCACAATTTTGGGTCGTCTTTAGATTCTGTTGTATTTAGATTGAATGAGGTGAATAGAGGATAATTATTGCTATATTTGACTTTTTTAGTCCGTTTTTTTAGTCCTTTTTTAGTCCGTTTTGTTTTATTTCTTTATATTTTTAAAAAGATTACTGCTTAAATCATTTTAAAGTATCGACAATTTGTTTTGGTTTCAGATATTTTACCTTCCATTGCTTACAACAACAAAACAACCCTTTATCGATTGCAATGGCAAGTCGTTTCTTTGCGAGAATTCGACTCACTTTACGATTTGTGTAGATGTCGGAGGAGGTTTGTCGATGTCAGTCGGGAACATAGTTCTACCATGCCCACCTAAAACTTTTTGCGATGAAATAAACGATTTTGAATGTGAATATCAAGCATCGACTACTCGAAACTCATTTTTACGAGATATTGATACACCTAGAGAGGTAACAGATGCATCTTTAACCACAAACATTAACGATGAATTTTTCTATACAACTAGTTCACAACATACTGAGGAAACTTTTGGTTTTCCGACACAAGGCAATACAAATGTTATTTTTAAAGACGATACAGACAATTTCGTACTTCTATATGACAATAGTGATGACGCAACTTTATATAACACTCCAGTGAATGAAATAATACAAAAAAATGATGCTAAAAGTGGTCAAATCAATGAATTCAAAAATAAAAACATTGATGTAAATAAGAAATTTACTAGAAGACATAAAGAATCTAATCAAGAAATTGAGAATGCACATCATGAATTAAGCACAACTATGGAACAGATTACAGATACAACTGATAAAATGATGACAACGTTTACTGAATTATTCAGTGAGAATGTTACCACTGAAGAATCTCCCAGTGTAGAATTTGTAACTACCATTAAAAACTTTGATGATTCAGCGACACCATCAATTTCTATTGAATATTTTGGTAACAATCTTTCAAATATAACCAATTATACATTAAGCTCCCAAAATACTTCGGGCAATTCCTTTCGAAATAATAAAAATGTAGAGTTAACAAACGATTTGAATGTAAATAAATTAGTTAACAACACAACCAATGGATTAATGCAACTTCAACCAATAATTATAGAAAGTTCTACTTCCAATGCATTAACATCTAATTCAATTGTTTCGGATAAAGTTAACAATGGCAATACTTCTAACACTGATGAAATAATTAAAGGAAAAATAGTAATGTTTGGAATAGAACCTGAAAAAAGGACATTATACACAAACTTAGAACAAACAAAAGGTTTCACTACAGAAAATGTAGGTACATTAGAACGAAACATTAGCTACCAAACAACTTTGAAATACAACCAGTTAAGAGATATTGAAGATACAATAGTATTTCAAGATCTATTATTTGCTTCAACAGCGGATGAAACTGTAACATCGGATTTGAGTACAACACCGGAAACATATACTCAAAATAATATATTCTTGGATTATTTTATTCCCTCAAACTCTTCTGAGCATCTAAATGAAACAGTTGCTACAACGGTGGATGAAAATGTAACATCAGATTTGAGTACAACACCGGAAACATATATACAAAATGATAAATCTTCCAAAGCTATTATTTCCTCAGAATCTTCGGACTTTGATATCAGTTTCAGTGATTTATTAAAAGTAAATAAGGATTTCATTGAATTAAAAACACCTACAAAAATCTATTTTACAGATGTGGATGATAGTACTATTCTTGCCTCTACCATAAAACCTGAAAATAAAGAAAGTTTAAAAGATTTAAAGTCTACCTCTCATAATGATTCCTCAAATTACCGCGTACAAAAAAAATCTAGTAAATATTTAACTCTATTTAATTTTGATATATTTAATAGTACCGAAGGAAATACTGCGATGACATCTTTTGCCAATGGAACAATTACAGATGACAATTTTCAAAGTAAAAGTGAAAGTATTACTAACAAAGCTGCAAATATGAGAAATAATCAAGTTGTGCTAACCACGATTGAAGAAAATACCACAAACAAATTATTTCATCTAGAGGCTATTCAAGACTTTACAACAAATAATGAAAAAACTTTAAATAACGATACAAATTTAAGTAACAAATTAGCGCCTAATTTGATCCTTTCTGATATAGTTAGCAATGCTAGTGGTGCTAGCTATATGGTCATTAATACTTCTAACACTGATGGCAAAAATAAAGAAAAAACAATTGTGTTTGGAATAGAACCTGAAAATAGTACTACACAAAATGTAGGTACATTAGAACAAAATATTATCGACCAAATAACTTTGAAAAACAACCAGTTAAGAGATCTTGAAGATACAATAGTATTTCAAGATCTATTATTTGCTTCAACAGCGGGTGAAACTGTAACATCGGATTTCAGTACAACACCGGAAACATATATTCAAAATGATAAATTCTTGGAAGCTATTGGTCCTTCAGAATCTTCGGACTTGGATATCAGTTTCGGCGATTTGTCAAAAACAAACAAAGATTTTATTGAATTCAAAGCACCTACACCAGTTCATTTTACAGAAAAGGATGCTAGTACTATTTTTGACTTTACCATAGAACCTAAAAATAATGAAAGTTTAAATAACTTAAGGTCTACCTCTCATAATAATTACTTAAATAACGACTTACGAAGAATATCAAGTGAACATGTAACTCAATTTCATTTTGATATATCTAATAGTACTAAAGGAAATACTCCTATAACATCTTTTGCCAACAAAACAATTACAGGTGATAATTTTGTAAATAATGAAGTTAACAAAACATTAAACAAAGGGTTATTATTAGAGGATACAAATATTACGCCAAACTCAAATTTTTTCTTCCAAAATACAAACCTTGATTTAAATACTGCTATTTTTCCTGAAGAAATAATGAATAGAAAACAAGATGCAGAGGAAACTACTAGTCCAAGGTATAACTTAACTAATAATTTGCTAAATATAACTACAGTGACTTTCTCGGAGGAAGGATATACAAAACCAATTAAAACTATCGACACAGCTACATATTTTGCAAATGTAGATGAACAAAAAATAATGGATGAAGTACCAATATCTAACGTTTTAATAACAAATGTCACTAGAGAAAATTATAAAAATCTAAATGATAAGAACATTGAGGATGTAGAAATTATACAGACGGCTACTGCTATCACGGATAAAATACGGGAAGATGATAAAATAATTAAGCGAAAGAACAGTAAACTTCTAAATGATACATTTTATGTATTGGACCATTCTACTCAATCCCCATCGGAAGTATCCGATTTTTATTTAACTACTATAGATGTAAATTACAATAAAATTGAAAATATGACAAATAATTTGATCGAAAACAGTACAACTATTTTTTTTAAAAGTGAAACGCTAGAAGATAATTTGAGCACAACGGTGGAACCTAATAATAAGAGAGAAATAGTGAATAATGACACTACAGTAGCTATTGTTGAAAACTTAACTGGATCAGTTTTGAATATATCCAATGTTATAAATTATGCAAGAAATAAACAAAAATATAATAGTGACATCGACCATATAGACCTTAAAAAATCAAAAGCTTTTAACTATCAGGAAAAACAAATCACTATTTCAGACAAGAACAACGTCAGTGAAAAAACATCGTTTGACATCCTGGAATATCACAATAATTTTACAGTGGAAGAACTTCCTAACACAACAAATGGATATGCCAGAATCGAAGTGACAACTATTGGATATGCAGAAGTGATAACTAATGGGTATACCGAAGTGATCAACAAACAAGGTGTACCGAATGATACAATTGCTGATTTAATTAAAAACTTTGCCCAAACTGTGGCAACAATTTCTAACTCTGTCAATTACAAAGAGCAAGAAACAAAATTATTTGATTACCCTACTGTTTCAGAGGATATCACTGATGTTCCCATAGCAAAATCTTCTATAATTGATAAGACACCAGAAAAACAGCTGAAGAGAAACAGGAAAGAAAACATAAATGATAGTGCCTTGAATACAGAAAACTTTACTCAACGCACTCTAGAGACACAAATCTCCACCGATACTTTTGTCGATTTAATAAGGGATGACCAAAGTGCAGCACCAAGTTTTAGCTCTATTAACAACAAAGAGCAAAAAACTGATTTTATTGAAGCTTCAACGGATAATACTGAAGTTCACATTGTAACTTCTTCTCTTATGATTGATAACACGCAAGAAAAACAGCTTCTCGTTGAGGAAATCAGAAAAGATATCAATGAATTTGTTTTGAACAATACCGAAAACTTTACTCAAAGCGCTATAAATAAACCTACTTCTTTCGACGATGAATCAAAAGGCAATAATTTTGTGAGTGGCAAAGTAACGAATAATCTCAATATTCTTTATAATACAAAAAATAATATTCAAACCAATTTTAGATCCACTATGGATATACCTCATGCAATAATTACAACGGAAAATATATATTTAACCAGTGAACGCATAGATACTGAAAATAATTCTAATATGTCATCTAATATCAATGTAAACATAAATAAAAAGCCCGTAGAAAAATCTAAAACTAAGACTTATGAGAAAAATATATCTACTAAAGGAAACAATCAAAGGATAAGGAATAACACCTTTGTAAATTCATTAAATAACAGCGCACAAGCTACGTCGACAATTTCTAGCTCTATAAATAATAATGAGCAAGAAACATATTTGAGCATAAAAAATATAGAAGAAAAAGTAGCCGAAGAAGATATTAGGGTTTTAAATGCATTCTCGAAATTAGATACTGAACATGTTAATGGTGTTAAGGGCACAACACATTCTCCAGATGAATTCCTAAGTTCATTTAATTTGTTGAAAGTAACAAATTCTACATTCAACATATTTAATGAAACAAATAACCCCACGACAAAGGCAACTATTGAGACAAACAAGGACGTTCACAAAAATGAATCAGTAATGACTAATGCTATATATAATATAAATAGCGTGGCAATTGATAATGTTTTGCAGGAAAATATAAATTCAAAGAGTGATTATAATTTAAATTATGACAAACCAATTATTCGAATTGGATTACAGTTCAACTTGCAAGACCTTACTACCAAAAGTATTGACACGATTGTAAAAGTAAATGAATATATAAATATAGATAACATCACTGATCAACACAATAACATAAAAAATCCTACTTTACTAAAAGAAAATAAAAATGAACCTTTGATACAAAATTGTTCTGATAGGAGTAATTGCTTATTTCCAGCAGATGCATCGATGTCAATTGAATTACGCAATAAATCAATAAAAGGTGTAAGTTTAAAAAATAACACAGATTCTTCAACTGAGAAAATAATATTACGGAAAAATAACCGAACTATATTAAATACCAATATTAGTAACGTTTGGTCTAAGAGCACTGTACCGTTAAACCCAACAAACCTCCAAAGAAAATATATTGGAATTAAAGACGTTAATAAAAATAATACCTTTTTTTTTAAAGATGGATTCCAATTACAAACCTCGGCGTTAGGGCAATCTAACGTGTCGGATTATGTGAAAAGTTCAACAAACCCGTCAACAGGAGTACAACTCATTTATAATTTAACTAATAAAAATCACGAACGGGACAAAAGTCACATTAAAGATAATTCACGTCAAATCAATGTAACAATATCTCCTCTTATAACCGTCGATAAAAACAAATCAAAGGAAAATAAAAATGAAATACCTAAGAAAATATTACAAAATAGTAATCTACAGTCACTTAAAACTGCACCCAAGACAAATATTTTAGAAACTTCAAAATCTGCACTCACTTTTGATTGCAGCAACCGTTCTCGTGGTAGATATGCAGATAAAGATAATTGTAGAAAATTCTACATTTGTATCGGTTATATTACACCGATAGTTGGCCTGTGTCCGGTGAACACAGTTTTTAGCGAACTCAGAAAACTGTGTACTAATAATTTATCACATTGTATTAGAAATAATCAATTTAAATGTGTGAAAGAAGGTAGGTTCATTGATGTATGGCAAGAAAACATGTATTATCTATGTGTTAATAGTTCCGACTGTAGATACTTAAGATTTAAATTTCAATGTAAAAATGGTTACGTCCTTGATAAATTAAATTTGATATGTAAACAGAGTAAAAAGATTTTAAAATTGTCATCATCATCATTGTCCTCAAACTCGTCTTCATCATCAAGTAATAAAAAGAAAAGAAACAGTAGCGCTAAGGAGTCCTACAAAAAATTATCTAATGATACAAGTTTCAAATGTAACAAAGTAGGCAAATTTGTAGATCCCAATAATTGTAGAAAATATTATGTATGTACCAAAAGCTCAAAATCTGGTCTACGCCGTAAGAGAAAGAAGTGTGATTCGGATGAGGTCTTCGACGATGATAAAAAGAAATGTGTCGATGAAGACAGTTACGAGTGTAAATAAATTACGAAAACGTTATTCGATTTATATAGTTGTTTTTTTAGAAAACAAAAAGTTGGAGATGAATGGTCTTTCTATTGTTTAAAAAATAAAACTCTGTAATTTGCTACTATTTATTTGTATATTCATATAAAGTTTTTGTAATAAAAGGTAGTGTTTCCACTGCCAACAAAAGGCTTCGTCAGTCTTATTGAAGTTATTAAAGGAATTATAAAATAATTGCGTTTTATTTTCTTCAGGGCACACTCGTGCGAGGTTTACGATAAGCAACACCTGTGGCTTGGATAAAAGAATCCTTGTCGTCTCTTTCTAATGTAATGCAGAATTGATTCGAAAATATTGTACATCTAATGGCGGAATCACGTCCTGCCGGGCGGGATGGACAAAAATATGTGGCGCGAACTGGACTTTGATCTTGGGTTACAGCAAACTTATAATGTTTGCAATCAATAGGTCTGTGCCAGTGCGAGCTCATATCTGAGCTACCGTAGTTTACGTTTTCAGCGAATGTGTCTATTCTTCGATTATCTTGATGGAAAAATGTTGAAGTCGTTTTCGTTAAATTCGTTAATGGACATTTATATTTTTCCGGAGATGAACAAGTGCGGGTATAGCCGTTGAAAATAGTGTTTCCTGAGCATTTGAACTTGATACCTTGAAATCTGTTTTTGTTAGGTATACACAAAATATATCCTTTGCAGCCGGCGACGGTCGGGTCGGCGATCCTTTCGTTGCGGTGACATCTCACAGTTCTGGTGATCGCTGGGTCGATGTTATTTATTGTGTTTTCGCAGACATCACTGGAATCTTCGTTACAAACAGTATTTGCTGGACATCTGAAAGCTGGTCCTAGTAAGTTGTCACCTTCGCAAAGCCTGAGTTTAGTTGTCCCTTCACAGACGAAGCCGTACGGGCCGCAGTCAAAGTTTTTTGTTATAAACGCTGCTAATAAATCGTGTGGCGCAAAATAAATCTGAAAAATATTTTCACTTACTTTAATAAAATGTTTCAATTTATATTAACCATTACTGTTTAAATAGATTAATAAAAATAGAAGTTATTAGACAAAATGTTACAAGAAGAAAGACAAACTATTTTTTATAAAAAAAAATAACCATAAAGAACGACGAAATTGGGTGCAGCCTTTTGTTTATATTGGCCGCAAATTTTAGTTAGTGAAATTTTTACACTCTCTTATTTTCTCAAACAATGGGTGATAGGTATTTGATTAGGCAATTTGGCCGAAATCGAACCTTCAACAGCCATAGTTTAGTGGAGTTGGAGTGCTGACAATCTAAAAATTCAATCAGCCAAGATATTTCTACGTATGTACAAGGCGATTATTAGTTTTTTGTTACGTTCTCAATATCTTCAAGTTATAACTTAAAAACTGCCTATTGTTTTGAGCTCTGCACAAGCATATTG
>DWTW01001537.1:0-12437 GCA_018246275.1 Papilio slateri
ATTAAAAAAAAATTATATAAATGTAGTTTCCCAGTCGGCGATGGTTCGCCTACTGGGATTAATTTTAATGTGTAATAATTAATTAATTTATATTTATAACTATAATTTGACATTGATATAGTTATTTAGTAAAGAGAAAATGTATATTTATTTGCAATTGGTAACTAAACTACTTTCCCGATTTCAATATTTTTTTGGGGATAGCTGACATAAGATATCATTTTTGTTGTTAAGAAATTGAAATTCACAAAGACGACGACGGGAACAAACTGCCAGTTAATAATGAAATGTTAACACAGGGAGACACTAAAATGTATATTTTAACGCTAAGTAACATTTTTATATAAATCACATTAATCCAGCATTGTAGAAAGCATATATGTTTTAATCTCACTGAAGTTCTGGATTTGATATAAATTGATAATATTGGAAAGCAACATATCAATGTATAAATTTATTGTTCCGTCTGTGCCTTTAGAATGTTAGCCGTGTGGTCTATGAATTTTTGTTTTTATTACTTAAAAAGAAATTACTCGTTGATGTTTGTTTTTAATTTTTGGTAGGTCTAGGTAGGGTCTAGGTAGGCAGGTCTTCAGTTCTATTTAAGCCCTTTAAGTTCTGTAAAATGTTGATACGTTTTACCATATACGTGAATGTCTTCGCTAGGTTAAAAATTTTATTTAATACATAATTAGGTACATAATTAGGTAGATAGGTACTTAAGTTGAGTTAAGTATCATATTATTTGCACTGTATAACGTGCTGTTGTCAGTTTGATGTATTGTATAGATAGATCTATCGTTAATTTGTAACTTATACTTACGGCTAAGGTGTACCTAACCTTTGTTGATCTTAATATGGACATCATTATACCAATGTATTTCATATACTATCTATGTAAAGTATAATCAAGTTATTATGTATTAAACTTAGGTACTAAGATACTTAGATAAAATACGGTGCTTGTGCGTCGGGTTTACGATCTATCATCTACGATAATTGTAAACGGAGGCTTAGACAAAATAGGGAAATTTTGTTCACCTACGGGGACAACTCGGAATCCACTGTATTTGGACTAAGTTAGGATTAAGTTATAGTGTTCAGATCATATAGCATAACAAACTCTAAGATAAATTCAGTTCTTTAGGAATATCTCTCGTTTCTCTGTTAAAACTAAATATACACTGTTTACAATTCAATAATAATCAACTGAGAATGTTTCTTTAACTATTTAATCATCAAGATCCCGTGTGTTAAGTGCATTTAATATCGCCTTATAAAAGTCCGTGAGAGATATAAACGTTTGCCTTTGTGCCTACCAATGTGTTTATTCCGATAATGTGACTCTGATTGCGGTAAATAATGTCTCGATGGCAAAAAGAATCGATTAATCGCACGATCTCTACTCATGAGACTATTCGATTGCTTCTTATCGATTTTATTTCAATTGTAAGTACATTTGATTATCTTTTGGAATTTATTTTATTTGTGTCTTATTATTCACATATAGTCTATCATTTATAGAAAGACTAACTTATTTGCACGTATTTTTTATTGTTCTTAGTTGCTTCCATCCCCTAGGTATATGTTAAATATGGCGTGGTAAATTATCAGTAATTTGTCATTTTTATTATAAACGTATATTACCTGTTGATAATAAAATAGGTGATACGCGCATGTTGAAAGGGTGAATGAGAAGAGAGTGACAAGACAAATTTATGTTGCAAAAGTGAGTGACAGTGTTGGCAGAGGACGTCTCTGGAGAACTTATATCTGATATTAGTGACATACCAAAGAGAGGAGGTATAAGGAGTACCCGTAACCGAGAACATGTGTGCGTACATGTGTGGATGTAGAAGAAACTAGAGAGGTGTGCCAGGATTGTGTCAAATGGAAATCCGTAATCTCTGCCTACCCCTCTGGGTACGGGCGTGAGCGCATATTTTATTTAACCTGGATTTTTTTTATCTAACAAAACGGTTAAGACCCTCTTTCCAACTTTATGATATTCAGTTACTGCACATTTGTGTTTAACAATGAAATTACCTTTATTTAGAAGAGAGTTGCTTATTGTTTGTGTGTTGAAAGAAGAAGATGACCAGATGATACGGACACATCAACAGACAAAACGCAGTACCTAGTCTTACATATATAGTACACCACACTCGGGTATTCCCCGTTTGAACCAGCCCATTCGTGCAACAGTTGGTGTCTACAAGACTCTATCAAAATATTAAAAAAAAAACATATTGTTTGCCAAACATATCTCTATATATAATTCCATTACACACTTGTAAAGTTGTGTTTGTACGAGGCGATGGCGGCCATATTTTATTTTCGGCTGCGGAAGTGATCGTCACAATGTGGTCGAGTACTTACGGCCATGTGTTATCACAATCGAATGGCTATTATAGTTAATTAAAACATAATCGACAAGATTTATGTATCTCTGTTGTGGTACAGTATGTCGGTATACTTAAATAGCATGCGATTCAAGTGGCCTGCGTTTAATTCCCGATCTACTAATATTTTTAATAAGTAACCAGCTGAATGTGACCACCGTCACCCGTTGTATATATATACTAGTCCTTTTTCCCTTCCTATCCTTTTCTAAGTAGGAAAGGATGGGAAGGGGAAGAGGATTTGATGGGGGAGGGGAGGGATAGAAAGCGGATATATCTTTTTTTCTATTTATCTTCTTCTATGTAAATTAAAGGTGGGCAACGCATCTTCAGCTCATTAGTTTGTTCGAGATGCCTATGGGTCAGCGGTCATTTAATATCGGGTGTACCGCTAGCTCGTTTGCTTCCTTCTTCTATAATGTGTCAGCCCCTTACCTTGGAACGAGTGGGTGAAGATAAAGGAGTGTAGGTCTGTGATATACTAATTAAACGAAATGCAGTATCGTGAAATGTGTGAAAATTTATTTGTTAGAAAATATAAAAATGGACCGCACGGACACCTATCCTTAAAAAAACCGTCAAATTCAAACAATGTTTCCCCTTACATTCAAACTTTCAAGATTCGCTTAACAGATGGCGTTGATTGTAACAAGGCTAACATTTCGTACATTCATCTTGATTGCAATATAAAGTGTATACCATTATAAAGTGCATTAATAAATAGAAATAAAGTAAAATTAAATGAGTGATTTAAGATAAAGACCACGGTTTGGTTCTCGTACGAGTCGCGTCAATAGATTTCTAAAATACATCTTGCCCTTATGTAAACATAAAGACGCAGAATCTTCTAGACGGTGAGCACTGGTCTTTTTATAGTAGAAGGGGGCCAACAAGCAGACGGGTCACCTGATGTTAAGTGACGAATGTTACATGAGCATCCGTGATTATCTCAAGAGTTACGGTGGTGCTGTGCCAGCCAGTTGCGCGTCCAGTCAATAGGATCGTATCTTTGGCCCGAGCTTTTAACAAGGTATAAATTAAAAAGTTTACAACATTTTGTATAGTTTAAATTAGAACAAGGTAGCGTAATACTGGCAAACAAAATTACAATAATAGTTATAAAGTTCACTTTAAAATTTCTCAATGAAAAATTCTGATGATTTGGGGGGCTTAACCCTTTAAACCCCCGTTCCCCTGGACCTGTATGGGGCCATTATTTTTGTAAAAAAAGGGGTAAGGAGGAGGAGAAGTGTTAATGGATTAAAAGTCGAAACGCATGAGTACAGATTACCTACACCTGAATCATATACATATGTAATGCCCCAGTCAAACTTGTCCAACCTCTTCCGCTGCCGACCCTGTCACTGTTAAATAAACATTTTCTATATGTTACAAAGAATCATAACTTTATTGCATTCTATAAGAGATATCATCCTTCGATTAGTGTTATATGATCGCTAGTGTGTATTCAAATAACAAAATGCAACGATCATCTCAAATTCAATAGAGTAATATGAACTTTAGAACGTACTAAGCATTATTAGTATCAAGAATCATTAATAGTAATAGTATCAAGCTTCTTGCAGCGATAAGCCCGTGGGACACTTCCGGTACACCTACTCCCATATACTTCGATTAATTATGACGTCATTATTGGCGCTATGCATACAGCGTGTTCAGAAATACTTTGTACCCATTTTTATACACTAGTTTACTGTACTTTGTTGTTAATTTAAAATAAAGATTATATATTTAATATTAAGACGGTCAGAGGCTCATTATTGATATAAATAAAATATTAAGAAGATGTCAAGAAAAGTAGAAATTGATATTTTACGTGAATGTTAGTAATTAATTAGTTGATAAACGTCATCATGAAAAGATCGTACTATCTTTTGAGTCCTACGAGTTACTAATCCTATGAAGTCAAATAAACCTTGTAGCATTTCCGTCATAGTAAGATCTCGAGTGTCGTTCTACATAGTGGTACCTAGTCATTTAAAATTGGGTGAACAAAACATAATTAATCAAACACTTTTTTAAAACCATAGTACTTTGTAAGCTTGCAGATTAAGATTCGATGTATATCGGGACACGCTGTGCATACTCTTAGTTCGGATTGTTTACGATTAGAGTTTATCTAACGGATTGTAAAAGGAGCCTGTAAGTAGATGCGGCGGATGCCGGCCAGTAAACACGGACGGTGCCGGTGATACAATGTTGATTAATATAGACTTACCTACAACTTTTAATATTGATCAAACCAAGAAATAGATTGTTGATTGTACTGGACCAACGAAATATAAATGTTAGAGGACATTACATTTACGCATTATTCTTCCCATTAACTATTTAAACTATAATGGCGTTTGTTTCTTTTACATGTGATTTGTTTCTTTATCGCCGACAAAACCTGGGACAGAGTAGCAAGAAATAGAGAAAATGGAGAAGGCTAGAGGAGGCCTGTGCCGAAGGGCGACCGGGCTGGCAACGGATGAGCAAGACTCATATTGTAGAATAAAATAAGACACAACTGCACTTATGTCAGACCTAATAAAAAGGCTATAAATAAAAAATATGGGATTTGAACTGTGAACTAGTTGCTAGCGTCGGTGCCCGTCCAATTATGCCGTGGGTACCTTTAAGAGAAGAGTGAGTAGACTTTTGCTAAACCGGTGCGGACCATCAGTTGACATCAGGTGAGATCGTGGTCCTGGTCTAATTTATTCATTAAAAAAAAATATAACTTATCGTAAAATCAAATGAGCGACGGAGAGCCTATAACGAACATCAACCTACTTCCCTTTCTTGAAAATGTCTAAGGTGTACCGGAATAGAAATTCCGCAGTTGACAATTTCTTTCACTTCCGCTTGTGAAAAACAAATAATAATTGAAAATACTGACGGCATAGTTGATTGGAGTTTTTTGTTAAGGTTGAAAACCTAGCCCAGCCTAAAGAGGTCTATTATCCATTTAAAAAATTTAAAGATTGATACATAGATGTAATTCTATGATATATTTCATTTCTAATTTCTTTGCCAACCGCTTACGAAGCGTTCAAGTCGTGAAGTATAATTTTTATGAATATTTTTGCCGTCACCAACGTTTGTGACTCAAACGCCATCGTGCGGAAACTATGTCTCATTAATTGATACACCGCCGTGACAATTGTTTACTTTAGCTATGTTAGGATATCCAACACTCTGGCATACGTAGTGAGTCATAAGCGAAAGCGTTTAAAAATTTTATTTTATTTTTTAATTTTAATAATCATAAAAAGGTATACATATTGAATTAAAGAATTGTTAGAACAAATGCATTTATAGTATACTTTACTGAAGATGGTATTCGTATTTTAGATAATGAGTGCTTACTGTAAATGAAGAAAAACAAAAGAAATGAAAACACATTCACAACATTGTGAAGAAGGCGTCTTTTCTAGATTTAGATATCTTTACTTGTTGGATTTGTCTCAGAAATAATTTATACCTAAATGTGTAAATTTTGGATATTTGTCTGTATGTTACGATTGATAGTCGTATTTGTAGATACATATATTGATTGAGTGACAAACCGCTTGTATCTTGTACCACGCAAACCACATTACAATACACTAATCAACAACAATGCACCTTAAACGCAAGCGTTATATGGTTCAAATTGTTCTGTACGGAGCGTGAGAAAATATGCCAAACATGCGTCTTCTAGTGATAAGAAATGTCCGATCATTGAAATGCGAATCCACGTTAGTGTCGATTTGTTTTTAATTGTATTTCCGAGAAGTTTGAAGTACAAGGCACACCAATACACTGTCCAGCTATTGTAATTGCCTCGTTGCAATGACAGATTTAATTAAGTAACATAATACCTGATATAGTCTTTGTACTTGTTATTTGTGATGGAAATTTAAGTAAATTTCTATAATTCTAATGGGATGATCCGATGCAGATCGAACTTTAGACTTTCGAACCCTTTTATTAGAGCTCTAAAAAACAATGTTACTATTCATGAATGCACTAAGAGTCGTAACCAATTTGAGAGTTTTAAACAGGAGTTTAAAAGATTTAAAAGTAGCTATCGTGAATTTAATGGTTTGCCCTTTAGGCTTCAAACCTGGCCTTTACTAGGTATACCCACGTCACCGTGTTAGAATTTAATGCACGCAGTGGACTTTCGGACCGATGTTTATGGTGATCAATGGGCCTTCGTCCAGCAGTAGAAGACTGTTGACTGAAGAGAGAGGGAGAGGGAAAGAGAATAGACTTCGGGTGGTAATACAAGGACTAGAATTACCAAGTTACATTGGCACATACACAACACTTCCAATTCCCGACTCAAATTCTTTTCTCTTCTTTCCTATTTTTATGTTTCTATAAAAAGGCTATAAACGATTCTACATTATGTGAAAAAATTACCCATGGTGGCACATGAAAGATGGCTTTCTGCCGTAAAAAGAACTTTCATTTCAGCACAACAAAAGGAATTTAAAAACAAATTAAACATTTAAAAAGTAGACAATTACAACTCAACTTGTCCCTGAAAGACAATTACATTTTTATTGCTGCATTAAACTATTTTATTTTCGCCATTTTAAAATAGAACAAATTAAAAATAGGTGTTGCGGAGAACAGGCTAAATGCGAACCACAACAGAATTCCCGCCATTTATTTTTACACCGGGCCGGCCGCCGAAAAACTCACGCGATACTCGTTTCTTCCGCGTCTACTGCAGACAAATTAACATTGACTGCATTGAGGAACTAACTCTTCGAATGGGTTATACTATTGTTAAAAAAATAATCAAACCAGATTACTTAAAATCACAAAAAGAAATCACAGAAAGATTGTTTTGTTCGATTTTTAAAAAATCCAAACTACCGAACTCATATACGTAAAGATAAAATGAGTTCTGGCCTTAGATAACTGAGAACTGATCTTCTGTAATCCAATAGATAGACATTAGATTTTTTAGTTTGGAATGGATGCTGTGTGTTTGATCTTGCTTGGACATGCATCTTCCATATGACCGGCGTTAAAGTCGTTCACGAAAAGAAATCGAGGGACATAGGCATCTTGAATATACCCCGTTTATTTGCCCATAAGTCCCACTAACCAATTTTATATCCATCAAAGCAACATGTGGCAAAATCGCTGCCGGTAAAAAAAGGAAAAAATCCCTATCCCTCTCCATCGTTTGTATAGCGCCGTCCCTTTCCCGCAGCACATGTGTTGTCCGAATGCGATCAATGGATATTGTTTTTTTGATAGTCTCATCAACGGGTTGGTTTATGAAGCCGATATATTGAGAATTGATGCACTCCTATTGCACTCGCGTTTACTTTTCGAAGTTTAATACCGTGTTACGTGTTAGGATCGATTAACGTAAACGTCGAAGTTATGGTTACTTGTCGTAAATTACTTGAATGGAACATGTAAACCTACGTGAAGAAGCTGTCTGGAAATATTTACTCACGCACTTAAACCAGTGACATAGGCAGAGATTACTGATTTCCACTTGGCCCGGTCCCGGCACACCTCTTTCGTCTCTTGTACATTTTTTCGGTTATGACTACTTTGTCGGTTATCTGGAAAGTATTGGTAAAAAAAAGGATGGAAATATAAATATATACAAATACAATAGCAAAAATAACCGATCTTATCAAAACTTACAAATTAAAAGAATTCTAGTCTAAGAAGTCTACTAGTTTGGTCTGGTTCTGAAAAAGAATCCATCTTTAATGGAAATCACGCTTAAATAAAAACTACTGGCTATTTATAGTTTTATAATTAAAGAAAAATAGTCTTAATACTGACAGCTTAAGACAAGGACAACGATAGGAGATTTCCATACAAACGAACGAGATGGGCTACTAGCAACTGTTTAATACTGATATAGATTCACGTTTGATCTCGGACGCGAACAGGTGACGTCCTGTAATGATGGACTACATTATATTTTGTGTTCTAAATTTAAACGGAGTGATGAATTGGCGCGCTTACAGCGCACGACACGGAGCCGACACGTGAACATGTGACGAGTTAATGTGAATTGACTGACAGAATAGTCGAGCTCTACTCGATTTTTTTAAATCGATATTTAGTTGCCGTAGTCAAAGGATATTGCCTGGACACGCGTTTGGACAACCTAAACAATTAGATATTAGGATAACGTTTACAAAATTCATAATGAAGTAGGTAGTCAATTTGAATACATAATCGATTTCGCTCTGAGATATTTGGATTAATAGATAGCTTGGAAGATAGCTTGGATTAATTCAACAAAAATTATATGAGATCTCACATATGTAGGCGATAAATAAATCTTTATAGTCCTACAAAGATTTATTTATCGCCTACATATACTACAGGACAGGACTGTTTAGCTTTTTATTTTCAAATCTGTTATCAATAATAAAATGAAATACGTATAGAAGACGTGCACGGATCGCTTCGTGCAATTGAAATCATGCAACAGCCCCTCAATACAAATAAAAAAGACATTCAAACGTCAAATTTCGTTACGCGATGTCTTTTCCGGGCTCCCCTTCGCCTCCAAGACGACGATATATCGAATGGGGCACGTCACTATAGTGCTACTATCGATAAATGGCCTGTGAGACATTTGTAATTTTGTTTAATATGTTAAATGGTTGTTTAATTTTTTGCGTGTTTGTTGCTGCAGTAGATCTTATAAAACATTTAAGGTCGGCTTCCATCAGCATCAAAATTAGTTTATTTTCAATATCTAGATTATGTTGGTATTAATAATACTTACAACTATATCCAAAGACAACCCCGACAGTCTAAAAGACAGGTTAAAACATGTTTCTCATGTTGTAAGTAAAGAATCGTCTTTTAAGAATTTTGTTGAATTCGTTTAATAGAAAACTTCTTTCAATAAACTGCCACGTCTAGGAATTTGATGATACATCTTACACAAATTCCAGGGAGTTAAGACTCATTTCCTACTGCCTTATCGTGCGCTGTAAACTCATGTAACAAAGGCCTATGACGTGATATGAAATCTTTTTATACACACACACACTTTTAAACATGTTTTGACGTAAGAATTAGATAAAAGTTTAACTATGAAAAAACTAAGGTTATTTTTGTAACAAAGTGTACATGGATGGCAAAGAACATTTGACATGTGATGCTCTTAAGTCCTACTACCATAAAATACTGCCTTCGTATTAATTACCCTTTTCCACCTATATTTCTTAAACACAAATACCAACAGTCACTGAGTCACACTTAAATTCACTCCTGTTTCTTTGATTCTTAATCTAGCTTCTTCTTAAAGGCAACTGTCCTACATAGATGGCACTTTCACAAAAAGAAGGAAAAAACCTCCTATACCTTACAATAATAAGATAAAAACTTTATATGACATGTAAAAAAAGTCTTATTCTAAATTAATTCCGATTTAAAAAGAGAACACAATGAGAAGATTCCATATCGTATCATTAGTTTCACACTCGAAGTGCCACCGTTCTATACTTCGATCATAAACAATTTTTTTTATTCTATGCTCCTTTCCCGCGTTTTTTACCCGCCATATTTATGTCAACTCACTATTTTAAATCCCTAATGAATTATAAATTGTCTAATTATTATCCCCAAGAGTGCCCCTTTGATATATTTGTGTTTAGTTCAAAAATAACCACGCACTATCTGAGTTATTTATCTATGGTTAACTCATAACCTATTTGATGTATGGGAAGACAGTTAATTACATTGGGGGGAAACGAAATGGTTATTGAATATTCATGGACAAGACAACGGTTTTCGGGAAGTGGCCGGAACTTACACAAGAATGTACATTGAAGTATGTTTTTTGTCAAGTAATTAACCACAAGACTTGCTAATTATTGTGAAATGAGTATTATTGCGCCACTTTTAGTGGAATAAAATGAAGGGTTGTACATAATTGTCAGAATTTACTTAAAGCTTGTACATCCCTATGGCGTAATTGTTTATGAAGTCTATGGAAATCATTCGGTGGCAATTAAAAAGGTGATTAAATAAGAGTCCGAAAAAATATGGTGGCGATCATTCCCTAAGCCCTCCAGTATGACTTAATTTGTAATTTCTAATGTCTCTGTTAAATAACAACCTTTAGTTCGGATACCTTTCGTGCAGGTTGCATTCTAATACATCCGGAGCATCGCTACACGAATAACTTTCGGCAAGCACTTGTTCTAATTTGTCCAATTGAGGTAGTAAGGGCATTCAGGAAAGTGTCTAAAGTTCAGCCACACACACATTTGGCACTTGATAACTAATTGTCAAAGTTATCCGTCCCTTTTAGCCTAAAATAGAAGTCATCCAAACAAAAAGCTCCAACGTATAATTTAAAATTTTAATTTTGCTAAAAGCATACGTAAAACACAGTGACGTTAAGTAAATGTGTCGATTTAAAGTGACGGTCACGAACATCGATATATCGTAATAACGGAAATCGAAGGCGATAAAAACATCGGCCCACCAAATCGACGATATCAATTTGGTAGCGCCGTGAGGCGACACTAGTTTTATAATGTACGCCGAACACGAATAGTCCCCGAGACGAATACAAACTGTCGATTATCGATCATTTAATTCGGAAATCGCATGTCGGGGCTCGTATCTTTAATTAGGCAGGTGCCTTTGACGATTTTAAGTTTGTGCGATCTTACGCTTTTATGGCCCCTTGCGTTGACTGACATAAATGGAATAGCAATTAAAGGTATTATTTGCATAAAAATTAACTTTAAAACACAGTTGGTAAATTCTGCAAGGTAAGTAATTGTCACAGATGTGTTAAATTTACTATTTGACATGGTCATGATAGTCGCAGCACATTTTTGTACAGATTGATGACATCGCTCGCAGTTCTGCAATTTTTACACTAGAATTTCTTCATCTATATACCATGAGAATTCCACTATTACACTAATCCCTAAATGTAGGTTTTCAATTGAAATATTTGTAGAGGTAAATAGACACTGTCGTGAGCCCTCTCGATGGCTTTTTATGGTCACCAAGCATAATGAAGTTTACGTTCAAGATGTTCAATACATACTAATCTACCCAAGCGCCACCGGGCGGGACGCTAGTGTTATAAAAAAAAGAAATATAGGTTATGCTATTGAAGGATATTGTAGCTTTCTAATAGTGACAAAATTATTGAAAACGGTTTAGTAGTTTCAGAGTTTAACCATTAAAAAAAAATCTCTCCACTTTTAAATTGTCTGAGCATAACGATAATCCATCGAACTTTGATCAGATGATGTTAACTGAACTCTGCTCAACAAAATAGTTGATTGTACTTGGTGTTGCGATTGATAGTCCTTAAAAAAATCTAACCTCCGATGGTTGAATGTAGATATAGGGGTTAACTCCACAGTATGTAACCTGTAACCATAAGTTTATGTTACGTTTGCATCGCAAACCACTTAGCATCCCGGAGCGATCGCACGAAAAACAATGAACAAACTGAAAAGCTATCAATCAAAGAACTGCAGCGAACGACGAAATAATCAAATACCCGAAGCCGAGGCCCGCTCAAAGGGCACAAAGGTTTTCGGAATAGAGCCAAATAAAACCGAAAAATATGGCTAATATTTGGCGCAAGGTTCGCCGATACTTTTGCTGTAGGAACCTAAAGGTCAGTGCACACTTACCGATATTTTCATCATATACTTGGTTCAAAACTAATATTGATTAAACTTTATACCACATGTGATCTCTTCTATATAAAACCTGGTAAACCTAATAAAATCATATTACCTACATAAAGTCTTAGGCAGTGTCAAATCAAGTCTTGCTAGTTCCTTTTTCGTCTAAAAATTGAAGTCGTTTTGGTGCTAAAAGAAAGGAAAATACTGTCGTAAGTATGTTTACGTATCATACAATGTGTATTATGGCTAGATGCAAATAATTATCACGTTACATTCTTTGCATAATTTTTTTACTCTTTTCATTATAAAATTCTTATGATCGGCTGTGGAGTTATTTTTTTTAGTACTTTGAAAAACAGTGAAGTGTAACCAC
>DWTW01001538.1:0-12434 GCA_018246275.1 Papilio slateri
TGTAGATGAAGCGAGAGAGGTGTGCCAGGGTCGCGCCAAATGGAAATCCGTGATCTCTGCCTACCCCTCTGGGTTACAGACGTGAGTGCATATTTATATTAAATCATTGTAACACTAATGATTTGTAAAATATCTAATCAACAATTGTCAAACCATTTAAGGCTATCGCGTTACAAAATATTTATTTAGAAGAATGGCCACCTCTGAACCATGCGAAATAGAAATTCTTTATCACTGCTTCCTCTTTAGTCACAGGAGTATAGTGAAGTTTAAAAGAAATTTCCAAATATATACACAGACCATTTTCCTTTCTTACTCCGTAATCACACAGTTTTAAATAAGCAAAATGCAATTGTCAATCAGTGACATTGGTCTACATTAATGGATGTGTCTATTGAACTTTACTATATGTAATTTTATTTATTCCCTCGGCAGTAATAAGGAGTATCAATAAGTAACAACCCAGAGGCCGCTTCTCCCTAAAAAAAGACGTTAAAAACTATCTTTTATATCACAGACGTGCATTCATTGTTGGGCACGTATTAAATCAACACTATAAATTGTATTTGACAATATAATTTGTCACAGGGAATTGAGCTCAGTGAGCTGCGACGTTTAAATTAATATGTTTATTTTTTTAAGGGAAACGGTCCGCCAAGACAAAAACGGTAAATCTACGGTCCGTTTGAAAATTCTGATAGATTCGTGGATTCAGACATTCAGAATATTAAACAGCTAAAGCTGACTTTCTATCTTTCTTCTCGTTATCTCTCTCGAAACCGTGCAACGTTACTCTATGGAATTACTCATAAAAATTACCCCGTGGGAGACCAAGTTCCTTATAAAAAGGCTAAGGCTAATCACTTATTATTCACATTTTTTTAAAAATAACTGAAGCAGACAGCACCGTGTACGTACAATGTACGCAAGTAATATGTAAATTATGACATCGATATTTGATATTGAGTTAAAACAGGCGTGAAGTAGAAGTATGCTTCTGCGTTTCGTGTGATGAGTGAGGTGCCGGAGGCCCCATTTCAGTCATCTTCCGTTTCCCATTCTTTCCTAATAAGGATAGGTTGGGAAGGGGAAGAGGATTGTTCGGGGAGGGTATGAATAGGAGAAGGAAATATCCTATTTCCTGACTATACTTGACGTTTGTCCATTAAAGATAGTCAATGTCTGCGACTCATTTGCTTCTTGCACGCCTATGAGTAACGGTCACATCAGGTGACCTAATTGCTCGTTTGCCACCATCTTCCATAAAAATATATTCGTAATAAAACACGACGAACAAATGATTGGGAAATATAGCTTTATTTCTCTAAAGTTTGTCTCGTTGATTTTAAAAGACGATCCGATACATGGAAATACGCCTACCTATAACAATATAGTGCAACCTAGGAATTTATTACGAACTCTTGCACAGCCCTTTGCGATTGTCTCTCCGAGATCCAACAAGATAGCGCTTCTCTTTAGTCCTGTAGATTCCTACTATATAGATAGATAATACTAGAACACTACCACTTAGTCGGCCCAGTGTAAAAGTTAAGAAGAAAAATTAAACAATACCACCGCACTCTTTGTATTCCTTAAAGAACGATATGAAGATGTCTTAAACGTACATAAAATAATTCATTTAATGTATTTATGCTAGAATTTTTCTTTAAAAATACCTCGAATACAACAACTGCATGCCTTAAAAATGTCAAACATTCTCATCTAATACAAGCAACTATAATTAAGGCCATACTTGTAGGTCTACATTAATTAGAAACCCATTTATATCCAACTGAACTACGCAAAGAACGCTCTGCAGAAATTTTGCCGGCCGACCGGCGGAATCCACGACTACAGGGACCGGTAAAAAAAGCGAGCCATAGCAGCCCATTTGTCCAACAAATAACTTTTATTTTAATACACATGGTACGGTTGCCTTGCGATACATATATAAGGTATTCCGGACGGTTTGTTTGTAATAAAATATTGAACTAAATCTCTAATTCAAACTCAAATTCTGTTCAGACTTACGGAATGGTTTCCTAGTGGTGTACTGGATGCTTTTTCGTACGATGTTTAGGAAAGTCCATTGTTTGTCCCAAGTTGATTCTATTTTATTCCATGCAATCAGACATGAGATACAAATGACCATCACGCTGTCGAAAAGTCGTAAATAACGCCGGCAATTATATTATATAATAAAGTTTATTCAAGGATAAACATTTAATGCTTAGATTTATTCTAAAATCCAGACAGAAAATTCTCGTAGAACTATTAATATCAGATATTCGCAATTTATAGAACCCTGTACCTTACCTTCATCTCAGTTATCTATTAGCCTTAGAAGTTAACCGCTTAAAACAAATATTTAAACGGAGGTGTAACTAAGTGTTGACGACCATAGCATATCTAAAAAATACACAATAGGGTGCTCTTGTTATTGCCTTTGCCATCCCAGGAAGAGTGAAGAGGCGTTGGTAAGCCCGAACAACACATTAGGTAACATTAATATAGAAACATCATTTAAATTCCTCACCCTAAAGAAATATAATCGATGCCTGTCAAGTGTTATAAAAATATATTTCTAAAATAAAAACTGCTGACAAAAATATTACGTTATTTGATTCGACCTAATTACATTTCTGGTCATTATTAACTTGTACGTAGCATTCCGTTTGTTTTATTATAAAACCGAACCAATTTGCTTTGGCTAACGGCAACAATGAATACATTTAAATTTCATCTTTATGCGGTCACTATCAAAACGTTACGACTGTTTTGCCGACAGCAGTGTACACAGTAGTGATGTCTTAAGTCGAGATAAGCCACTATGTTATTAAGGCATAATTTACGATGTAAATTATAGCGATTTGTTAATTTTATACATGGCGGTGATACAGACCGACGACGGCTCATTTATGTTCTTATTTCATTTATTATTTTTCTAGAGATTAATGTTATGCTATTTGCAATATGCGGGTTATGTTTGGTTCTTTTTACAAGCAGCCATGGATTAATTTATTATTAAGTATTTATTGATAGATATTCTTTCCACATTTTACGCTATTTCATTAGAATTAACAAAACGGAACGAATTAATATTAACGAGTTTTAAGGGCAATGCATAATAGTCTATTGATCACGACATTATCAGGGGCATGTTTATTAATTTGTCGTTAATATAGCCAGGCGCGTTGCGTTTTTTCTCATTCCATGGATTTTTGCAATCTTCTACAGATCGAGGAATTATCTTATGAGAAGTCTACATCGTCCTATCCGTGGCGTCATTTCAAAACCAATTGGCCTCACTGATGCGACGGTCCGTTTGACGAGAAATATATCCGGACTATAGTCACGTAATTTTAGTGAAAACCTCTTCAGGCAAAGAGAATAACGATTGCTGTATGTTACTTAGTGGATTAGTCAAAGTATAACGTATAGAATATGTAAGCGTTTGTCGCTCTAGAATGTACATATATATCTTTGAACAAAATTACATAAGTATATTTAAGCTAGAGTATAATTAACGCAGGTGTAATATTTGCAACGTAAACAAATTAAAAAAGACAAAATTATAGGTCTCGTACTCATCGCCCGTATCACATAGATAGTGCTAAAAGAACTCTGCAGTACAATCTATGATTAATTACATATATTGCATCGAAAATGTACACCTATTTATTGCTTAGTGTGAATAATTAGGTTTAAATGGAATTTGCCTTTATCAATTGCAATGGACGGGTGTGTGTGTGTGTGTGTGTGTGTGTGTTGCGTCACTAGACGATGTGGCAGGAAGGATTTACCTGATAATATATAACACCTGATCCGCATGCTCGAAAACAATGCACATTTTTTTTATAATGAGTAAGCTTCTGACCATAATCCCATCTGATGTTAAGTGATCTGATATAACAGTGGTGGAGCCCGCCATAACAACATCAGATGTACGAATAGGCCGGCTCGACCAGTGAAATACAACGACCTCGCAGAAGACAGTGAAGTAGAGTATTTCTGCGATTGGTCGGATGAGTGAGATGCGTGAGGTGCGGGAGGCCTAATTCTAGTCCATTTTTCATCCTATCCTTTTCTATTAAGGAAAGCACGAAAGGAAGAGGAAGAGGATTTGACGGGGAAGGGCATGGAAGGATATTAATATTTACGCTTTTCTCTGTTTATCCCCTCCCCTATCCATTAAAGGTAGGCAACGCATCAGCAATTCATTAGCTTGTTGATGATGCCTATGGGTAGCGGCCAATTCAAACAGTGGTGGTGCAATCAAAACATAGACTGGAAATAAGATGTCCGATATCAATGGCACGTTCAGGCGAAGTACTTTAAATATGGTAGATAGGAAATTTTACTAAAAGGAGACATCATTTTAATTTTAAAAAGAATTAAAATTGCATTCAAAGATTTTTAAAATAACACCCTATGGAGTGGAGAATCTTACCCAGGGAAAACAGTAAGTATTTTATAACATCGATGGAAAGAGTTAGTCATAAGGATAGTGTATTTACAAATAACATAGCATGTTTGATGAAAACCACCATATCATTGAAGAAATTTGTATGCTGCAGATGCAGAAGTTTTAAAGTAATTTAATAATAATCTGGTATTATGTCACTGGTTCATCACATTGGACACCAATTTTCGGGGAATAAACGACTATGACAAGAATACAATGTGTTGCAGTTCATTATAATTTTCAAAGATAATGCTAAATTTCACGGTATTCCTTTTATCTAATTTACCATGTTATCTGGAGAAAAACAATCTTTATCTTTAACTCTTTCCAACGTTATAGTAAAATACATGTATTTTTATTTCCACACTTTGCGGGTCCCTTTCCCCATTCAACAAGACAACAATCCTATAAAATACATATTTAAGGTACATCGATTTGGATCGCCGTGGGACGTCCTGTGTACTGACGTTGACAATGTGTTGCACTTCTTGTTTCGTTCGAACGCGAGTTGTGTCTGCAACGAAAGGATGAAGTCGTAATTCGTCTAAACTCCAAAGCTCCAAAACTTATCCAGGGTCCATATGCGTATGACAAGGGATTCTGTTTTATAATAATTTAATCATATCTCCTTAAGTTTCCATCGCTAACGTTCCATAGAACTTGTAATTAGTATTGATTTCGTTCCAATGGCACAAATCCTTTGATATAATTCGTGGAACATTCATTAAAACCACGTAAAAACTAATAAGAAAAACAAAGTAGATTCAAGAGTCATTATAATGTCACGACCTGGCGCAATTTAATAATTACAGTCAATCAATGACTACGCTCATCTGGCATTACAGTCATCAATGTGATTACTATTGGCAAAACTCACCTCATTCTCACTTACAAAATTATTATTAAGGATTAAATTTTCATATAATATTTTCTTAAACACTGTGTAAGGTTCCAAGGATAATGTAAATGTAGCAACTAATATCAGAATCTCAGGGTCACCTATACAAGCTACTGCTATGAGATCTACACTATATAAACTAGTACATATATCTATACCTCTTTGCGCTGACGTTGTCACGCCGTCACGCTGATACTACGCGCAGTAACTATGAATAATATAATGAACCTATAATTAAATTTATTGATTAAAATAATTAAAGTTAAATGAAAATCTAGTTAATTACCAATTTTTAACTAGATGGCGCTATCTTAATCTTAAAATGAAATTATTACTGTTATCCTTATAATCCCAGTTACGTCATTAGAAGAAATTATGAAATATGTCTCATCGTGGGGCCCTTATTATTTAGTTTAATATTTAAAAGGATATTTAAAAAAATGAAGTCGGTATAAATTATTTCGAAAGATATTACATAGATAATATATTATTATTATTGTTCCATTGATAGACAGATCGAGTCATAGGTCTTTGTCTTCGTCTTCGCCTTCGTCTTCGTCTTCGTCTTCGTCAAATAAAAGCGTGTTAAAAACCTAAAAACATTCGTCGTTGAATCGACACTTACCCTATTTTTTTAACCAACGATTTGTTAATGTATTTGAGTTAAATTGAAGCATAATTTTCTACATAATCATTTTCTAAACGCTAAGACAAGAATAATTTCAAATAAATTAAGGAAAATCGTGTGAATAGTTTTACAATAGTAATGTAAGAATATTGCCACAAATGGAATAATCCGTAATTATACACAGCAAAGAAATAATTTTCGTTGCATTATGTTTACGTACATTATAAAATATAGTCATTAATCTTCAATTTAATAGGGCTTAATTTCGAATACAATCGTATCTCGAACTATTATCTGCAAGCAATTATGAAATGTACCATTAAGGTAGATTTTATTTATATACAAAGATGTAGACGGTAGTTTAGTGATTGGCTTACGATTTAAGAGTCGGAGGTTCGAGTACCATTCGAAGTGTACTGACTTTTCCGATTAGTAAATTTGTAAGAAGAAACCAAATGGCTAACTTGAAGTTAAGTGGCCACAGCTATTTATTGGTTAATTCAGAGGGAAACTGAAACTCCTCCAAAATCATCAGAATTCTTCCGTGATAAGTTTTATAGTGAACTATATAGGTCTTATCCTATTTAAACACTACTAAATCAAAACTAAATCACAATCCTGGATCCACCTCTGCAGCTAGAATCTCATCTCCATCCGCAAAAATCAGAAGAGTTATGGTTGCGTTGCGATTTTATAGGAAACACGATAAAAAGAATAAAAGAAAGGTAGTGGCATTAGACTTGCGGCCCCTCAAAAATCGAAACCGCGTACAAAACTATGAATAACTCTATTTCATAGCCATACTCTATGACGCCGTGCTATTCCCCGGTAGAACTGGCGTATCCGAGCAACAGCTGTTCTATCAATGTTCAAAATTTACTCCAGTAAGGTAAAAAGACATGAGAACTTTTGAGAATTTTTATTTCGTAAGGATACAGATCATTGCCTAGTTGCAATGGCGTGATCTGCAACGTAGAATACAAGTGTGGTACGTAGAGCAGGCAATGAACGTTATCTTGGTCGTGATTATCATTTGGTTTTTGTATATATTTCAGCAAAAACACTTATGGAGTAGACATTTTTTACTCCTGAGTCATGAGTATACACTGTGGAACCTTGTCGTGACTAATTCAATTTGCACAAATGATTTATTCAATAAATGAAGTTGATTTTATCATTCCACAGCGATCTATTTATATGCGTGAAGCGAGCATTTCTACTTCCATATTTGGTTAGGGATCACCAGAATTATGATCGGTGCAAAAAGTCATTCCCTCGTCCGCATTGCTATCCACGGTTATGAACATTATCACATTAGCATACACATTTGTAAGGGATACGTTTAGAATTTTAAATAGCTGTTTCTAATAGAAAATAGTGTATTTTTTTATTTATAATTGTAAATCTAACATTTAGTAAATTTGTATTAAGCAGAGAATTGAATATGCAAATAAATGTATAGTTCAATATATGGGTCAGAAAAATAAGGTTGATTACCTCTTTTTTTCACAACACATCAAGATGATAAGTACATTCATCTGATGAGGAGTACTCTTGAAATTAGAATGATACCCAGGATTTTGACAGACAGAATTTTCCACTAGCTTAATAATATTTAGAATCATCCAGGCCCACCAGCATACATAATGAAGAAAGACTCTATTAGTTGACCAGGTGACATATTTTTTTCTAAAATAGAAATGACTATAGTCATTTAATGACGGGGTTAAAGTATCGGTAATGAAAAGGAAGTAATATTCACTACCCTTAATCTAACTAATATTATAAATGCGAAAGTTTGGATAGATTGATGTTTGCTTGAAGGTATCTCCAGAACGGGTAGATGAATCTTAATGAAATTTGGCATAGATGTAGAACACAGTCTGGAAGAACGTATACGTATACTCCTTATCCCGTAAATATTTACGGTTCCCGTGGTGGTGGAAGTTTGTTTTTGTTTCTACATATTTCCGCGATAAGTCCTCAACGATTCAACACATCTTATTGAAATTTGGCAGAGATATACAACGTAGTCTCGAATAATAGATGGGATACTTTGCATCGAGAAAAATGTCCGGTTCCCGAGGGATATATAGGTTTTTATTATTTATATATTTACTCGATAACTACGCAACGATTCAACACATCTTATTGAAATTTGGCACCGATATAGAACGTAAGTGCGAATAACAGATGGGTTACTTTTCGTCCAGGAAAAATGGTACTATTTGGTAATACTTCTGATTTATCATCATCGAATTCAGAAAAATCAATTTCACGCGGACGAAGTCGCGGGTACAGCTAGTAATATAATAAATACTTCGATTGAAATTACAAAATAGAGTTAAATTCGATTACTACGCCGTAAAAATTGATTTTGTATCAATCTTTATCAAATTTGCCTTTATCAGCGCTGAATAAATACTGAATGAAACATTTAAAAATAATCGCTAATTATCGAGTAGTCTTAATTTTTATCGCACTTTTACTTTCTAACACATTGGCTATATATTTGCTGCTGACATGCTCGTTACCTTTTTTTATATCTTCTGAACACGGATTTTTTAGTGAATTTTAAGCGGTATTTTGGGACAGTTTTAATTGCTAGATTTGAGCTTTACTTTTATTGCGAATAAGCTGTCGTTTTTAAAATTCTCGTCAGTTTAAAAGAGAGCCGAGCCCTTAGGATGACCATATACAGAACTGAAGTGTGAAACCCCACTTGCTTTCGCCTCAATAGTTCCTTTATTGTCTTGCTGATATTCAAGAATCCTATCACTGTTCCTATCACTGGAGCCAGTTTCGCATAATCATTGAAGACGATTTTTATGTACTCTTTGAGTACATTAATGCAAGATTCATGTAGTCGTTTGCGGTTTAAATGATAGCAATTTATTGCGATGAGCTCTTATTGATGGAAGTTTAATTTATACTACTTATGGTATTTTATGAACACGGTGAACACTAACGGAACGTGATCCGGATAAAGCTTGTAATTTTTTGTTTTTAACCTGACGGTAAACAGATTTTTGGCAAAGTCCAATGCATTGATTTCTTTGTATCTGCCATTATCTGATATGGTACTTAGACGTGAAGGGTTCAACAGTGTCAAATAAGAGAGATTCTACGTGTCATAATATTTACCTAATGATATAACTGAATAAAGTTGTTTTATTAACGTTAATAATATTAAGTGCATAAACAAATAAGCATCTACCACCGTAACCCAGGAGGTTAGGCTTTACGTATTTTCCTTTAGAAGACTCATGGCACACGTCCCCCATCTACCACACCCATGGATCTTCGCAAATATAAGTACTCGTCAGTTACGTGTGCTCTTATATCGCCTTTCTTTAGTATGTCGCCAATTTGGTCGATATAAGTTCGATGTCCCCTTTCCATATTTCCATACACGTCTTCCTTTCAGCCTACAGTTGTCTTGTGTTCTTCTCTCTTGACTTCTGGCCATAGACCACAATGGGGAACCATTGCTTGCCCTTTAGGGCAAGCAATGCAAGCATCTTTAGATGTTGCCCTTACGCAACAAGGGATTCGGCTTATTGTTATTTCTTCATTCGTCCTTTAAACATGCTTAAATCATGTTAAATATGGTATATATTATGTTATAAAACTAAAATATTAATTCGATATATCAAATTATACAACATGACAAATCAAAATAAAGCAATTTTATTAGTTCATGACTCATGTCGTATCTTTCTTTGGCTTTGTTATCGCATTCCATAATGAAAACATCAAAAAACCTTTTTCTTAATCATAATTAGTGCAAATTTGTTAAACAATAAATCGATGTTTTTTCTCTTGTAATTAATAATTTTGATAAAATCGTGACTTGCGAATGGAACTTTGTTTCGATAAGATCGATTTGCAGAGGAAGTTGCACTATCTGCGACCTTATCGTGACTCAATGGCGGTAATTAGACGGTGCGATGTGCGCGCGAATTATGTCATTCATAAGTGGAAGTTCGTTGGAGTGCGATCGTGTCGCGATAGACGCCTGAGTTCCGACGTAGTCGAGGGATACTATGGGCGTAAGCTGTGAGTCGTTCATTGTGAAATTATGTTACATAGTATATGTTGTGTCTGTTAATTAATAATCACGCCCGATGGTCGAATCCGACCATTATTCGTTAGGTTAGTTTCTTTCATCAATTAGGTAGATAAAATACAAGAGTAATACAATTGAATGCGAATGTTTGAGGTTTAACAAGAACGGTTAAGCACAAATATCGTTTGCTATGTCTGCCTAAATTAATTGCTACAAGCCAATTTAGCAGAATACTTTTTACATCTGAATGCGTGAATTTTGCTTTTTCTTGTATAATTATATATTTCCGCTTTTGATTTATTTTAAGTTGTTATTTAATTTCTAGGACGACAATAAGCTATCTATTTGTCAACTCATACGAATAACTTCAGCGGAAATACAATTTCGGAGCGCTTAAAATGTATTTTAATGATGTAACTTTGTTGTAATTTAGTTAGTCTAAACTAATTTATGTTCGTGTAACAAATAATCGCCACACCGAAAGTAAAAGCTATAATTCCCGCTAGCGGTAATTTGTAAAGTTAAGTTTTGTTGCATTCATATCACATGCGATCTTAAGACGAAGGCTGCGCCGGGTTTATGTAATAAAGATGTAATTTGTGTTTTTCATTGGATAAATTATCCTAGTATTTGTACACAAAAAATTAAAAGAATAACAAAATTTGCTGATCCTATTGGTATATTAGTAATCTACGTTATGATTCGTCATATGTAAATTCTCAAATTAGTCGTACTGGGCACGTTTCGTGTATCTTTGATACATGTTTTTCTTATGTCCTCCAAAGGAGAAAGGCATGCCTCCATACATTTCTAGGCCCAGTTGTGAACTATGTGAAAGGCTTATTTGAAACTATAATATAAGAAGTCAGAAGTCTTCGCTGAAAATTTGAAAGAATTTTGCTTTCTAGGAATCACGTTGTATAAATTACCCAAGTAATTTGTGTTTAGCTGCCGGTTTTTTTTTGTCATTAATGACACGGCAGATTTCACCTGTCCTCATACAGTCAGTCGGCGACGTCGATGTTATTTATTGATACCGAATATTTACAATTGGATTTTTGAATGATTTTTTTTTCTTGTCATTAATCTTTATTGTATCGTAAAAAATAGTAAAAAAATAGTTTTGTTACTTAGGCATTTATGCCTGTATAAGTTTTATAACAAAATTATTATTTTATATGTTATTAAAAAGTAATATACGTTTCTAAACTCAGTCAAAATGTTAATGCTACCAGCCATAAAGGTGAACATAGACTATAACAGAACATCGAGCATTCGCCATCGACACGACGCAGCGACGGACGTTTTTGTTACAACCAGCAACGAAACAACTCTAGTGTATATTTTTCACCTTTACATACAATTTAACATTATTACGATCTTCTGTTACGAACAGATGGAACACGAAACTATAGTCGTGCCGGCGCCTACTATCACATAATACCATAATCAGAACGCAATTAAAGTGAAGCTATTACCTCATTAAGCGGCAATCATTTATCAGTTATAAGGTCAGAATTAACATAGTGTATAATAGTTTTGAATCGTGAGATTACCACCACGGAAGACTGCTGTAAAGGACAATGAATAATTGTAAACGGCCCGAATTATGGTACAAGCATAAAAAACGTCATTTTTATCATTCCAATTGGGGTACCTAGCTAGAGATGGTTATCGCTACTAGTTTTCCATAGATTTTATTAGAAACTCCACATGACAGAAAGAGTCTAACCAAGCCGTTGTAAGACAAAACTCGTTTAATTATAACATTTCAACGAATTGTAACTTTATAATGAATAGTTCTTGTACCAATAAATTTTAAAAACAAAACATTTTTTCCATAATTGCACACGGCAATTTCGTTATACTATTACGCAGATGCGAGTACGTGCTGTGCGCACACTCGCACTTGATCAACAACAAATTGTATCTACTCATCTATTATTAATAATTAGTGTTACAAATGTACGAACAGTCGCGTATTTCGCAGCCAGGAATATGTGGATAATTCACTTCTTATGGCCCTTAATAATAACTTACAGGATACCCAACGCTGTGAACACTCGTGTACAATTAAATATTCGCAAAACCGTTACGCGAAGGAATTTTATCCAATTACACGTCATCTGATATTAGTTGACCACAGCTGTCCCTCGATATCTACAGATACTACTGTCAGAAAAGTTACAAATACATCGCCAGACTATGACATAGAAGTAAAGAAGAAGGCAGCGGATACGGCGAAAAGGGAAGCAAGGGATAGATAGTAAGAGAATAGGCCCCGCGGGAACTTCATGATCAGACGAAACGCAACAGTACAACGTCTTCTTCACATCGGCATTCGATGAGGTGATATTTCCCGTCTGTTTTTATG
>DWTW01001539.1:0-12434 GCA_018246275.1 Papilio slateri
GTTCAAAAGTGTGCTGTCAAACAAAAGCACAACCATTAATGCAATTATTAGAATTATATTTAAATTTTCGTTTGACAAAAACAACTATTACGCTCGTATCATAGAGGGTGGACAATATTCATGTGGTCGTTTTTGTCATAAACCTGTTTCCTACTTGGCGCTCATTTAACTTCTAAACTTTCTTCTTGGTCTTATATCTAAAACAGAAAATACACTAATTTTTACAACAAATATTTTGAGAAATATTAGAAACACGACCCAATGTAAACGACTAATCTTTTGTGTCGCATAAATAACATGATGTTGAACTTTTACAATATTCACAACACTACAATACATAGTTGAACATAGTTTAATTTGTTTCATAGTTGCAGCGACGATGGTGGTTTGTGTCATAATATATAGCGATAATAATTTCCGCGATCTTAAAGCGAATAAATTAACATACTAGAAAAAGATAAAAGTTGAATAAGTACTTTCATACTTTTACCGCTCAAAAAGCAATATATAATATCGGAGAAGCTAGATGCTCGCTCCGATCTATTGTTCCCGGGGTGGCCATTAAATCCGCCGAGTTGAAATAAGAAAGGAAACTTAATGCAAAACGACATCGTAACAAGAATAAGAATCCTTCGGCAAGCAGCTCACGTGCCGCGTTGTCAACTTTCGCAACGCCACCTCGCGGTGCTCAAATAGTACCTAAGTAGACTTGAAGGCTAGAGCAGTCGAGGTTGTGACGTTGTCCCGAATGAAATATGGCGCCTTTATGAAGAATTTACTCAGTATTATATTTTTTTATTATGAAAGCGTAGACAAAGGAAATAACTCGCTAGCGCCCTTTGTCATTTTTTCCTTAATAAAACATTGTTTGCATGGCCTTCATGTAACTGATCATAATGGGAACGTTGTTCTTAAAAATTTAAAATATTGTGTACTGGTGAATTAAAAAAATCGTTCATGGATAAAGAAACAGTTTAAAGGCATTTAGCAATATGAACATGTGTGTATGTAGTATTTGAACATTCAATTTTTCCTTGAATGTGATAACTCATACTGTTACGTAAATAATTTATACGAGGCTTAAGTTCAAAGTTATTATATATACATAATTACTTTTGCAAGTGTCTTCTTTTTCATATTTATAAAAAGTTTATAAAATGCTTTCATATATTTAATTATCCTTACGCAACAACCAAATTACTGTAGACCTTTCGTACCATAAGGTCCAATCTTGTTTCGGATTCATTGCCGAGTCTTTCTGTCCGATGTGCACGGGCAAGTGACCTCTATAAACGCCCAATTTGTAGTTTATTTATGCATCCTACGCTGAGGACGATTTCTGTTCGTAGCAGAAAACGACATTTGCCGAAAACTTTCGACACGAAATTCTAGTTTACGTTTTTCCTCTCAGTCCACTGACGACGTGTAGCTTTACCGAAGTAATCCCCTTGACCCACTGATACTAATACACCAGTTGTCAGAGTCTATTGAGCAAGGAAGAGACTGATTCTAGGCTCAGAGAGTGATAGATTTATAATTTTAAAATACAAAAAATTACTGCCTCGCTTATGTATAGTATACGATCAACCTCCTTTCACAAATATCTGTCTAGTGAAATATTGCTGTACACAGAAGTAATTTAACATTACATGTAGTCATCGATAATTTTAATGAACATTTTATAACTTATTTTAGTTTTATTAGTTGACTTTTGAATATTAAAATGTATATGGGATTCTTATTCTAAAACGACGAGGATTTAGTATATGAAAAAAACATGTAAGTGTCTCTATTTATAGTTTCGTATATTAATATGGCCGCTGGATCTTTCCGTCGTCATATGTTGCTTGTAGGTCAATGATTTTATTATTTACATGCGCCAATGCCATACATCAAAAGATGGCAACACCAATTATTAGGCTATTAAAAGGTCTCGAATCAAATTTAAATTTAAAAACAAACTAAACAAACTTTGCTTACTTATAATGTATAATAATATTGGCGCACCAATTTGCAGATTGAAGCCAGTCGTTTAACAAGAGTAAGGTGCTCATGCTCCAGTGGGGACTTTGGTAACGCAACCAACAGTTTTCACAGCGTTTTGCATGATCGCCCCACATCAAACATTTGCATACGAAGTGCAATCATTAACATATCATTTTTTATGTTCACTTGATCATGCAACTTGTATTGCTGACTCACCTTGTAACCTTGTTCTAAAGAAATGAAAATATTGTAATCTGTGTTACTGGCATGAGGCTTTTACTAAAAAATAGGAAAACTGCAATCTATTAACGATTATTTTACTTAATAAAGAATATATTATTAAGGTACATCCCTTAGGGTGCACCTAGAAACCTAGATGTCTATCAGTATGGCGTCTATTTTTACTATCAAGTTGCAGTGTCTACGTAAAGTGTGCATGTCTAAAGGGTGTGGTCAGCGAGGCGTAAACCACCTTATCCCTCGGGTTGATAAATACAATTACGATAAATAGGATTTTTTATTTTATTTATTTGTGACCTTTACTCGGTTTAAAAAAAACTACCTCAAGTTATATTACCATGTACCAAACACACCTTTGCATCCAATATCGTTTAAGAACAAACTCAAAGTAAAACGTGAATGATAGTGAACATCCAGCCATCAGTCTTACGGCGTTCGTGTTACCAACACATCCTTAGTCTGTCCGTGTGTCACTTACTGTACCTAGTTACGACTGAGCTATTAGCGAAATGGGGCTGCCATTTATTTTAGTAGATACGACGACGGTCGCCTCCGAGATTGTGGGCCGCACATTTTTTGTGATAAACCTCGAATATTATGTACCGAGACAGAAAAGAATCTTGTTTTTTCGTACTTTTGTTGTCAATAGCAAGATTATCTCGGATTGTATTCAAATAAACACCGTAATATATTACTTAATTGCTGGATTATATCACAACAGATTTATTTTACGTATGCCATTTGACAATAAATTCTGAAGTTTAATTAAAGCACAATTATCCTGTTTCTCGCAGTATTTATAGTAAATACTATGGTAACAGGTACAAAATCCTACTCATCGCACATCGCCCAGCATCGACTTTTGCGCTCCTTACCTTGGGTAGACGTTTGTACCTTTAGTCAAATCATACAACCTTTTGGTCAGGTCTCGGTAATGTTTACGCACTATTGATTAGAAGTCTGCCTCCTTGCGAGGAAAGTCTATGCCATCGGTAAAAATAAACACGCAAAAACGTTAAGTTAATGAAATACATATGATTTTTAATTTATTAATGACTTAGGTCAACAAAGGTTAGACTTATCGTTATCAACCATTTTCATTTCATAACAAAGCAGAAGAAAGCATTTACCGTACTGAAGCAAACATCTTTCCTGGTCAAGTCTAGCTGTTCTTGGTAAGACTAGTACATAGGTACATCGTAAGATCTATAAATAACCTAGATCTGACGGTAGCAGGTTCATTCAATCAAAAATCAGATCTATAACAAATAACGTCTAGATTATTAACGTTTTTGGCTACAAAAATTCAGGTACAAAATATGGAAGCAGAATTATTTCTTTGTTATAATAGGTTTGTATAAATATAGTAAAACATTTATTCGGTCGAGATAATTCATTTTGTCGACGCTGCAGTTTGATAATAAATGGTTTGGAACACGCTTTATACTCGCCAGGACATGCGACCAAGGTTTGTTGGTTCAAAGACATCCTCAAACCGTTCACTCGCACCGAATTTCACCTTGTGCCATTGCAACGTTATGCGTCTTGAACAATAATGTGTACGCGAATAAATATTTATTTTTACTCCTCGCTTTAGTAGTTTTCTTTGTTTTCAGACAATATATTGTTTTTAAAGTTAAATAAAAGGAAATTCATCTCAAGAATATGCTTAAAAAAAACAAAAATACTGATATTGATACTCTTTTTAATATATCACAGCTCGGTGTCGACATCCGACTAACAGAATGACAGACAGAAGACTATGTCATACAAGATATTAATTCTATTATTTGTTCGTTATTTATGATAATATTAAACTAACAACCTTCTATGACCGTATTATAATGCAATGATGGGGTGGTCAAAAGTAAAGATTTTAAAATTTTGCACCTACTTATCCGATCCGGTTGTGAGTTTACCGTCTAATATTTTACCGAGTCCGCTTACCGCCATCATGGGTCAGGACATTTACGAATTAAGATTTCACAGTTATCGCTAAATCGGTGATTAGAGCTCGTTACTACTTTCGTATTACATTAATATATATCAAAATAATTTAAGGCCTACGTGTGTAAACTTTCGAGATTACGTGAATGGAGAACTGTTGTGTAAGATATACAAAATTCATTAATATATTTTATACGCGAAGCAAGGGATAACCTATCATATCTATTAAGCCGCAGTGTTTACTTGACACCTCTCTTCGTAACTTTAACAATGCAACAAACCTACTTCTTCAATACTCCGCTATGTATTGGAAGTTTTATTAGTCTAAAATGGTTTCACATTTCCTCGTTTACTTTCTCCCAAAACGCCTTTAAATCACAATAATGTGTAGCCAATGTGTTTTATGTGACACGGTTACAATTGTCGCATGAATGTAAACATAACGATTTGGCAAACAAAAACACGTTTTCTTAGACATTTTATTTTTACCAAACAAGGAAATACAGACGAAAACAACATGTCAAACGAACCTCTCCTGTCGTTCTCAAAATTTTGTCAAATAGAAGATATTCTTCGCGATCCCCCAAAAATGTTAAAAGAAAATAGGGTCCTGAGCGAGTGACACAATTCTAATATCACGGTAGCGATACATCAGCTACACAATCGACAGTTACCGACATGTCACTCGGGTGAACGTACCGCAAATCGTTTTTATATATATCTCTCTAAATTGTGTCCCATTTCCTTAAGAAAAAACCCTTGTACGAAGTTGTATAACATCCCCAGTAGTTCAAATTTATCACTTAAATTGAATTATTTCCCTCGTACACAATGTGATTTACGTAAACAAATAAGATAACAATATAAACAATAAAACTTAATAGTGAATTGGGAGTGGTTTTAGTTGCTTTTTGCTTTTCACTGAGCTTATTAAGACGTAAATGCGACCAGGTCAGACCCTACCGCCGCTATCTGTCATACGCCGGCTACCGACCAAACCCGAAAACAGTCAGGCTCCAGAATCATCGTCTATGTATCGTAGCTATGAATAATAATGAGAGAGTTAAGCGTATATGGTTACGTCAAATGCACGCATGCCCATAATCATAAATGTTATTTAAAGTAATAGGCGTCAGGTTAAATTAGTACCAAAATTACATTTTCGTGTTCCAATACCACAAATAGGTTCGTAATAACGTTAAAAATGCAAATAGCCAAATACTAACGTGTAACGACTATTTATTAAACCATCATGTCAGTAACTATTATTAATAATTGTATAGTCTTAGATGGAGAGGTATATATTATTAATGTTTAATGATGATTGCCGTGTTAATGGCCAATATTATTGAACTTCCATGCCCACATAATCCATTTTGGTTATGGAAATGTACAAGATTTTTTATTTACCTACTGTGAATTTGCTATGTAAATATTTAATTTAATAGTCTATCAAACTAATAATTTATTTTCTCTAGACGTTGAGATATATACATTTCTATATGAAATTCATTCGATAAACATTGTTTTCCAAGTGTATGTTATATTTATTTCTAAAGGGAATTCAGAACACTTCGTGAGTTCAACAAAACCAAAGTTGGCGAGTATCGACGACTGATCATGTACACAAATGGATCACTAGCGTGTCTCACGAACCGTTTAGCATCTAGACCTTGGTGGGATTCCTCGGAAAGAGTTATTGTTTCGATCCGACTACTGGGCGTGGGCGATTAAATATTAAACATCCTATGATAGTGACAGTAATCGCTTACCGCAACTAAGAACGATAAAACAATTAGCCTTAATGCCGTTTAAGGTATTCCTATTTCAATGTTCTAAGAAATTTATTAACGTGATGAAAATTCAAATAATTTACGAGTATAATCTGCAGTTTTTATTAATAGTATATGTGGCATAATAAATTTACTTCTATTCAGCCCATGATCATGAAATCAATAGAGGTCTGTATTAAAACAGAAGGAAGTTATAATGTGTCAAAGAAGGTACATTTGGCGACATGCAATGCCGTTTCTCTTTCCTTTTTCTTGTTTACAAAAGTGTGAGACTTGGGATTGTGGCATTACACAGTGGAAGTGGTGGTCAGTGGAATGAAAAACTAAGCTATCCATTTTTTTTCCAATAAATTGTCTATTAAAATAAGCCGTTTCATTACACACAACTTACCACTTGCTACTTTATTCGAAACGATTTCTAGCGAATTTAAGATTTACCAGGAGATCTTTTATAGCTCCAACAAACTTTTTTTTGTTATTTTTAATACAAAACCGACTTTTAGGAAATATTCAGTTATATTTACAAGTGTGCAACACAATGTCAAACATTTTCAAACAACATGGAATTGGACAAGTTTTCACCGAGCAGTGGTGGTAATTGTTAATTACGTAATGAACTTTGACGAAACTTTGTGTCGACTCCCGCTCTTGTTTTTGATAGTTTTTGGGAAGTATACATCTTTTTAGATTACTTTAATCTATATTTTGTTTGACCTGTATTTGAATATTTTCTTCTTAAATGAAATTTTAGTGACAAACTCGTTATTAAAGGCTGGAACTTATTACTTCACAATGAAATTATTTACCTCACCGACAAATTATTTACGAGGAGAACAATTTCCTCTTCAATAATCCCACTTGAAAACACTCCGTCAACACTAAAGACTTGTTAGAATTTTTTTACTCAATGTATTTGATAGTCTCTGACCTACCTATTCCATCAGGCTAACATATACTTTTAAAGTAGTTAGTTCTAAGGTTATTCTGACCAGGTGAAAATGTGTATGTACAAGGAAAACCAAGTCATCAGCCGAAAAATAGATGTTAGGTTACCTCTGCAGTCAGTTTCAATTTGATACTTGAAACTCCAAATGTTATTCCAGTCACAGACGCTCGGATTTGTGATATATACAAATATATTACATATAGAATACAGGAAAGAGACGCACATCCCATGAGTGTGTCCTTGTCCTAATACTAAATAATATGTTATACTTATATATGTCTTTATATATGTTCATTCATATAAATATATTTTTACACCAATAAATTCTGTAGCACCCGTCTCGCTAAAGAAATGTTTCCAAAAGGATTTTTTTACTTCACTACCTGTCCATATAGCGTCGCTTTAAAAAAGTCGAGCGAAAAAATCCACGCTTGAATCGTTTGAATGGGTTATAGCGAGGGACGGACCGCGGACGACTTACTCTCGGTGATTGTAGGGCGGAAAATTGGTGATGCGGTCACTGAGGAGATTTTATTTAAATTGTAGGGAGCGTTGTTCGTGGGTTGTTTGAATGTAGCACAGTCTATTTGCAATGGCCATGACATATTACAAGTGCAAAAACGATTAACGATACTTTAATTTTATGAACATTTTAAATTTAGACAACAATAGGTTGGGTCCTCCGCTTCTAAAACTGAAGGAGCTAAATCAAACCCTGGATGGGGAAACCCTTTTACTTTATTCTGGGTAGGTACAAGGTGAAATGTTTATCACGTGTCATGTCGATTAACTTCGAGATACCGGAGCCCCTTTAGCCGTCGAATGTTTCGTAGCAAGCGCAGAAAAAATATTTAACCTGTTCTATAACTATAGTAAATGATAATGACACCAACCGATTGATGTTTTTAATATCATCTATTAAAAAAAAGCAATGAAAAAACACAGTTTTATTTCAGTGTACATTTGCCGAGGGCGAGAGGTGAATATTGTTTGTCTTATAAACTTCGTTGATTCAGGATTAAGAATACCGTTCAGCGTAATTATAAAGTGAAATCGGTACGGTAGCCACGAGTAAAGCTACCCCTAAATAAACAAAGTCACGTTTCGCAAAAGCCGCAGCGAAGCAATTTTTAAAGAACATTCTTTTCAATGAATTCCTAGTCTTAATTATCTCGCTAAATTAATTTACCCGACAGAAGTTTTCTTTGCATTTAACTCTAGGCAGTCCGAAACGCGGATAAAAGGTCCGCCTTAAGATGGGAAATTTTATTATCATCAAAGTTTATATATTTTACCTCACCAAATCACTAATTAGAAAATATAAGAAAATGTTGAAGAATTAAAATATGTTAAAGAGATAAAACCAACATTGTATAAACTTAGTTTGCTTACACTATACCTGTCGGTATGTCAAAGTTCTTGTCGAAGTATGTAAGGTCATGTAATTGGAAGTGATACTTCGTACGTGGAACTTCGGTATACTTGTTTATCAGTGTATATTGAATGTGTGTATATATTATTTGTGTTACGATGCCGAAGCTTTTGAACTATTGATTTGTTACTAAAATGTTGTAGGTAAGCCTCCATACCAGTGTATAAGTACTGTTTCCATCCGTCCACCAGCCTTATACAGCACTACAATAATAAAATCGGTCCTAAGTCCTCTGAATCTTTCCAAATATTCCAAGACATCCTGCTGTTTTTCATCAAGCTACCCAGAGTACTTTTTTCGGGAGCTTAATGACTATGTGGCCAGACTGGTCGATTCATTTATCTATGATTCACTATCTCTTCTACGAAGACAATAAGTCACATAAAATGACGTCATAGAGGCAATTTCAAATGTCGTGATTAAAAATGTATGTCTGAATATTAAAAAAAGTACAGTAAAAAATCCAAATATAAACTCCGCTGATACTTCCTATTATTTTAAAAATCTTAGTTATAGGGTCTGATCAGTTCTCGGTATTTAGGAATAAATTTACAATTTTTTTGAAAGAAGGTTATATATATGTGCTGTATCTGGGTTTAAAAAACGTGATATGCAACACAAGCTTCGTGTGTATATCTAATATGTTCAAATAAACAATTATTGTTTGTAAATTGCGTCTATCTCGAAAATGACACTAAGGAATTGGATCAAATTTTATTTTTAGATAAGATTTTAAATTTTTAAATATATCCATATAGATTTCTTTGTCAACAAAACGCGATTTTTTACAAAAAATATAACTAATAATAGAGCGCCATCTATTGTGATATGTGTGTATTGTCATGTCATGGAGTCAATGGATGATAACCTACTGGTACCTTAACGTGAGATGGCTGTATATGATATTATTCGAATATTAAATAACTTTATATTAATGCCGTTGAGATGCGATCCTCGAGAATTATACTAGGGGTGACTAAGAAGTGTAGCTTAAAAGAGAATGTTGTGACTTAAATTGAGAAAGATATGCTTCGTTGGTACCGGCATGTTGAAAGAATCAACGAAGAGTAACAAGACAAATTTATGTGAGTGGCACACTTTTGCAACATAGATTTGTCTTGTTACTCTTCGTTCGTCGTGTTGGTGGGTGACGTCCTGAATGAAATTATATCGACCAGATTAGTGACATACTAAAGAAAAGCGATATATATGAGGGTATGAGATATATATGACGAGTATGTTTGCGCAGATATATACATGTAGAAGAAGCGAGAGGTGTGCCAGGATTACGCAAAATGGGATTTCAACAAAAAAAACAAGATCTTACAAATGACAACGCAGAGCAAAGCTTGGTCGCCCAGGTACTTAGACAAATTATGATATAAATGTATCAATATTTTTAGTCTTATACATTTTTGTAAATATGTATTCGTAATATACCAATAAACTTATTTTACTACCTTCACTAGATAAATATGAGGCCAGTGGGTTTGTGTAAAAATCATCGTGATTGCTGTTTATCTCCCTCTAACAATAAAATACTTGAGTTTGAGCTTGAGTTTTATTTGTTAATATAAGAATAAAAACATAGAATATAAGCATATGAAGTCAATATTTCCGACATTAATTGTACGACGTAACATCATAATATTCCCTTCCCTTTTCTTTTCTCCATTCCTCCGTATCTAAGGATCGTACGGTTCAGTGGCGTGACGTCCGATATCGCATTAGTTTATGGGCAATGCTGCGAGTACGTGCCGAGACTGCCAGCGATGATTTTGAATCGCCTGCCTACTCGGGACAATTCACATCTGTTTCCCAACCTCACGCCCACGCAAAATATCAATGTTTACCTCTCACTGCCCGGTGCATTTTCATTCACATTGAAATTAAAGCGATAAATAGTGCATTACTGATATTAATTCAAACGCTTAATAGCAAGCAAAAATATTTTTCACGTTTAACGCTGTAAATATATCGTTAAATTTGCGTTATTAAACGTAAACGGCACAAATTAATTACAATTCGACTTATTATTACACAAGGCAATACGTTTCCTGTAATAACTTCGAAACCACGTACAAAAAAGGAATATATTTATTGTTTTTCTGAACAATCCACTCATTCTTAATACTCCGTTGTCACAAGTTATTATTCACAATAGTAGAAAGCATTCATTCGATCGTCGTCCTCACGGAAGCCTTTTATGTCATGATGAATTTGGCGAGATTACATCGTGCGAAGGCGTCCACGAAGGCGGCGCGGCCGAGCACGTCGCGCACGGCGGCCACGACGCGCACGGCTGCCACGGCGAGCGGCGCTCAGTCCGCGACGAAGCGACGAACCGACCGAGCGCCTCGCGCTCCGTCGCGATCCTCTCTCACCCTACGCGTACGTACTGTAACTGCCGCTGCCTTCTAGCGACTTGGCTACACTCAGTTTCCGCTAACTCTGTGGACTTATATTATTTTTAAAATACATATTGTTAACAAACTAATTCCCAACAATTTCGATTTCTATTTATTTCAAAAAGTTTATCGTCCCCTTCCCTTCGACTTTACCGCTATACTAACCCTTATTCTCTTCACACTGGCAGTCGCTCCCTCTAATTATTGACTCCCCTAAACTTTGTTGAGATATCCCGACTCTTGCGATCCGGCCCTTTTATTGCTGTAATATTTTTATTCCATCGCCGTCGCGCCACCGTCCACACGCTGCGACGACAGATTCTATTTGAAATGTAAATACTGGTGCCGTGGCCATTTGTCCGAGTCCAGTTCCCTCTCGCGGATCCGCATTTAAGTTTAAATTACTGGATTACAGCTACTATTAATTTTACCTTTGGTTTAACAGAAAAGCCATTGCGGAGTGAAGCCTAAGTTGCAACGTTTTTGCCTCGATGTTATTCTTTTAAGACGTTCGGACCACCCTGAACCATGATTCAGTCGATTCTGCGTTGACATTGACTTTAGTTTATTTAGTGTGTGTGGTGAATGTGTTTCTGGTGTTGAATAACGGACGAGCAAGGAACCGAGTGGCGCATGGTTGTGTGAGTGCAGCCTGTGCGGCGGATGTGCACACCGCTGCCGTCCTGGTGGTTCGTGCCGGCTGGAATGCCAGCCGCTCTTGACCTAACTAGGTACCCTGCACCGAACACACAGACACGCGGCCATTAAAGTGTGACTCGCACGTACACGCAAACGCACTCATTTAAACAAATACACGTGACAAACGAGTATACTCAGACATTTTAGATCCGACGTGCAAACGTTCCAATTAAACGCATTATATGCCACAAACAGATATCTTTATTGAGAAAACATGTCTTGTTCCTTGTCACGACCACGACGTCAGCAATAAAGCGATATGCGCAATATGGATGTATATTAACGTTGTTACTGTTTGTTGTTGGGAGCATTGCCCTAAATGCGTGTAATTGTGCAAAACTTACACACACACACACAAACACACGTACATGCAAATGGGGTACAGCTATTGTTGTTGTATTTTTGCATAAAATATATTCGTGCACTAGCATTTACGTTATTTGCATTTTAATTTTGTACGTCCAAACGCTTTAATTGCTTAAAAACGGTATTCAAATTAGTTTATGTATGTGAAATCCAACTTAAAATTGTAGTTTTGCCAGAGGTTTATTTATTATCTTTATTCTACAATAGAAGTTAACTGTGCTAATGCAGTGTTACATTTTATATTAAGTATAAAAATCGTACACTGCAATCTAGATGCCTGTTTTAGGTATCGTTTGCTCAATAATTACTACTAACTACGGCGCCCTTCAAGTTGGAACATAGTGTAAATATGTTACAAATATATCTAAATTATATATGCTTTGATTGTAACATGCATTATCTTTGGAAAATATACAAACCATTAAGCGCCAGTATAGCTTGCTAATGTTGTGCCCGACTAAATACATAATTCACGAAATGTGCATGCTTTTTATCATCCACTTACTCTTTTCTAATAATCTTTCAAAAATAATATTTTCAAAACTTGTGTGAAATCTTGACACACATGAAAACTTGAAAAAACTAATTCCAATAGACCGTCTTGAAGTCCTTGTGAT
>DWTW01001540.1:0-12432 GCA_018246275.1 Papilio slateri
ACATACATATGTTGCGTCAGCTTATAATCGGACTAGGCGTATTATAAACTGTCAGCAAATTGTGAACTAAACGTATAATTCACAATTTGACGTGTCATTTATTGTCAGTTTATAAACCGTCGAAAGCACATCGTCAAATTGTGAACTGATATTTTGAATGCTTTATTTTATGAAAGCTTAAGTAAGAATCAAAGATAGGTTATGTTCGTTAGGTTGCTTAGATGCGTGTCAAAGAAAAAAAATGATTTTTGCGTTTGACATAATACGTAAACTTATCAAATATTCTTTCAGTTCACAATTTGCTGACAGTTTATTGTATTTAAGTGCTTTTACAATCTGACAAAATTCACAATTATTCGGCGGCACACATATATCGAGCAAATAAAAGTCGGTTAAAATCAACTGAAACATTTTAAAGTATCAAGTAGAATTCTCTTAGATTTAGACATAGGACATATTTTAAAATTTCTCCAATAAGAATTCTGAGTTACTTAACTCGAGCGTTAGGAATAAATTTGATTAAACTCAAAGTACTGAAACTAGTTTATTCGGTAGCCAATAGAAAGCCAGTGGAAAACTAATATCTTACCCCTGCGAAATGTTCGCGAACTACTCGGAACTTTCTCCATCGGGCCCAACAAATAGTGATCGAATACAAAATGCGGCATTGTGTCATAACAGTGGTCAACCGGTTCCAGAGTTGTATTATATCCGAATGTTTTGATTCGATAACATTATTTTAAAAAGTTTATAAAATATTTCCATTTTCCAACGCGGCATGTTTGCATTGAAATAGTATGAATACTACATACTTTCCGAAAATATCGTAAGAAGCGATTAATGAATCATTGTAAGATATTGGAAGAGACCTGTATCGTATGAAATTTGTAATTTTGTGGTTGCAAATATATTGTTTATTCATTTAACATCTGTTGGACATAACAGTGATTTCAATATGGAATTGCATGTCTCCATTTTCATTTGAAGTCAAATAGCTTGGAACTTAGTGGCACAATGATTCATTTTAAAGCGAAAATTATTTTATTTGTACATAAATAAATTTAATAAAATAACTTAACTCGTTACACAGTTCAAAAAATTGGAGTCGCAATGAAACAGTTAAAGAGTTATTCAAGTCGATTTCAAACACTTCAATTGAATAGCGTTTCCGAATGGGCACAGATCGGATTTCCGCATTTAATTACGATTCTCTGGACCCGGTGAAACTTTAAAGAAGTTTCCAAATAACACACAAGAAGCCGATGATGCTTCAGATATCGATCTTCCACATATATGAAAAAGTCTTAAGAAACCCTGTGCCGAATACGACGGGATGGGTGGCCTACTACAGTGCGCTACGTATTACGCCATACATAATTCCAACCAGTTGTAATAAATAATAACCGCCATCAATTCACAATGAAGATTTCCACAGGTTATCCGTCAGTGATAAAAATGTCTCAGGTATGTGGGTATACAAATGTAATTTGTACTAATGCAAAATTTTGGTGATTACCAGTAGCATTGTGACAAAACACTGAAGTTCGGATTTTAATTAATAAATATTATCTTATTGAACCAAAGACCAGGCGATGGTGACGTCTAACATCCACTCCATACTTTCTCCTGTTTTAGTATGCATGATCAATTTTACGGTATAATGAATGAGGTATTTATGTTCCTTTGAGTTCTCCTCAGTACTTGCCCGTTAATCTCTGCGCAGTGCAATCTCTTCCATCATTATTTTCACTGCACCAGCATTAGGCACATTTAGGTAAATAAAATTGATACTAGGAGTACCCATAACCCAACGAGCATGTATGCGTAGATGTATGAATACACAGAAGCGAGAGAGGTGTGCCAAGACCGTGCAAAAGGAAATTCGTAATCTCCACCTACCTACACCTCTGGGTTAAGGGATGTATGTGTATATATGTCTGTTACAGCGAACTTTTAACCATAAATACACTTTGCCAAAGTTACTAATGTAAACTAATTTTAATTAAAATTCTAGTGCCGACTTAATTTTACTTTAAGGCGGAGAAAAAATTTTGCTGGTTGGAATTTTGACTCCATTTGTTAATTAGCCCGAAGTAAGCTAGGAGCTGAAATTATTCACTTTTGTGTTACGTTTTACAGTCGTCCTGATAACTTGATTCAGAGAAGGCTTTTTGGAATACTAGTCAAGAATTTCGTGTAAAGTTCTTAAAATTATAAATTTGTGTCATTATTAATGGTAATTTTAAATCGTATTACTTTTAAAATAAACTCTCTGTTCTGAATAACATACATAGTTAAAATTATGAATAACATACATAGTTAATCTACACTTGTATTCAAATCTTTTAGACCCTCATCATCAATAAAAAAGTGTATAATGTTTTTTAAAAGAATACAAATAATTCCCATTGTGTGGCCCATTCCCAGAAATATTATTTGAGACTTAATAAGTACACAAAGTGGGCGATGGCTGCTAACATTTTTTATTCTAATATAGTTGGTTCAAAAATATTGGACTGAATTATATAGTTACTAAATGAAGTTGTGTAATAATATAAATACCAATTGTATAGAAAGTTATAACTTCTAAAATCAAAAACAGAGCTCAATTGTAATCAAATATCATAAGATCCCTTTTCCTTTTATTTGAATTTTATTCACAAAAGCCTCCGTCATCAAGAGACGACATAAAAATGATAGATAGCTTAAGGCTTTCGATCTGAGTCTCCAATATTTTGTGGGTAATCTTTCGAATAAATCTTATGTGCAACCGGTCCTTCGAATACCTAATATAAATTTATTTAAGTGAACATTTGAATGATTACGTTAATTTAGGAAACCAAGTTATTATAGAAAGACAGAGCATTAACTTCGTTGTTCATTCAAATTAGACTTATTTTTACATTAGTTCGTAAAATTAATTGGTAAACAGTAGCATAAATAACCCCTCGTTTCGATACAGCAGTTATTTGTAATATAAGAATGTAGTTTTTAACCCGAGCTTAGTGATAAAAGCCTTTTCGTATCAGATTTTTCAAAATCATTTTTTTTTATTTTCTTGAAGTTTCAAATGAGTATACCTATAGTGACTTAATTGATGATTAAGTACAGTTGTATGCCATAGTTTTAGTCTCATTTTTTGCTCACGTAAAATATTAGGTGAGTTATTATGAGAGGATATCAAGAACACAGGTATACGGTGATATGTGGTTAACTCAGCCATCTGCTGAATGCCAATTGCTGACCATGGCTGCAACAGTAGGTTATAAAGCAAGAAAGGTTATTTAACGCATGGGTAATATAAGAATAATTTTAGATATTCCAATAAACGCGTTCCTTCATTTCGGCTACGTATAATATTTTTACGCAAGTATTTCTATCAATTGAGCTGACTACAAAATATCTTTTAATTGGAGCTTTTAATATCACACGTCGTTTGTAAGGAAGAAATAGTTGCCAAAGGACTTTTTATTATGCCACGTTAAGGTATTGCACGCTGAGAAAATTGTAAAATTCCAATATACACGATGAAGTTTCCCTGTGTTTACTTCTGCATGTAGCGGAGTGTTAACGACATGTGACGTATTAAAGCATTTTATACATCCCCGTGATAAGTAAGGAAGTATTTATTTAAACGCAATAAAGAAATTAAAATACGAAGACATTTTTACAAAACTAGTAAAAATAAATTAACAATAATGCATAAATTTAAAAGTATTTAAACTAAGTTTTTAAACTGTACAAGTTTTAGCATTTATTCTGTTTTATATGGCCAATGAAAATCAACATACTAGTAAATAAAGAACGGATAACACTTGGAAGGAGGTAAGAACAGTATATAATCTGAAAGAAAACATAAAACGCGATATTAAGCTTTCGCTTTAAAAATTTGATGGTATTTTCTGAAATATTGAAAATAATATTATATGTGATATGAGACTGTTTCTTTTTTTTCGTTTTTTATTGGTATAACAAGGGACTTCAAATAACTCGCCAGAGCCGATCTCAATTCCCAATTCATGGGTGTTTTTAAGAGGACAATTAGTAGGCATATCGCCAATAAAAAATGCTTTGATGATAATGTTTCCTTTTATGAATGATGAATAGCTGTACACTTACAACCCTTTGCGACAGCAACGGGGATGTTCTTTGTTACCTTTGTGTTCTCTATAACAATCGATGTTGATGAGATCGAACAATTAATGTTCTTTTGAGTCACATTAAATATAAAAGACCAGCGTTTTAGCCAATTTGGTTAAAGCTTGAACAAAAATGTGACGCGGTCCTGAATAAATGGCACAAAATTGAACCTCTATGACACAGACGATACGACCCTACGGCGGGTTCGAATCCGAAAAAGTTTTTAGCTATATTTCCTGTTTAAGTCGTAAGCGAAGACAAAAAGACAAAAAAAATACTTTAACTTATGTGGCTTCGTATTATACGGTACGTATATGACGGTATAATTCAAAGTGGAGCTTTAATAATGTTTCACATGACAGTCACAGTACACGTAAAGGAGCTGGACAACGCCAGGTTTTAAGTGATCACCGCCGCCGTCGAGCACTCTTTACATTAAAAAGGTAATCTTTTCCTATATTTAAACATAGTAAATTAAAAACTTAAGTTAGAAATACAATAATAGAAGGCAACCAAGAAACGAATATAAATCTTTATGATGGAATCAGATCTAGTACAAATATCGAAGCACTATTCACTTAGTTTAGCGAGAATAGTACTAAAAATTCTACTTACGGAAGCGGACCTCAATAGCGAAGAGAATTTTTATTTTCAACGTTTCGTCGTCGCAGTTACAGCTTGGAGATTTCCAACACTTTGTCTTTTTTTAGCAACTTGCGTCGGCATAACTACTTCTCTAAGAGCAGAAAAATAACGAGCAAAAAACATCTTTCGAAGTGTACTTTTAGATTTTTTAAACCGAGCCGAAATACGTTTTCGGTTTGTTTAGACGAATCAATTGCGGTGCATTTTTTTTGTGAAATACATGAAATGGTTTTATTAATTAATTATCTTCCTAATCTAATCCTAATCCTTTATTGTGTTACAGTTACTTAAACAAAAGAATTGAATATAAAAGCATCTGAGTGTTATAAACAAAGCATGGCAGCCAATGATAGAAATCGATATTCACTTTTAACCACGGTTATTAGGTTCTTAATTTGAAAACATTTAAGAGTCAGTGAATACGTCCAAGACTTTGGTTCATTTAGTTAAGGTTTACTTTTATTATTGTTTCTCTACTTTATAAATATTCCTTTTTTTCTTAATAAGCATTAAAGCCTTTTTACCAAGTATCTAAAGATTGCATCTATTTATAAATCGGTACCTGAGTTTATTTAAATATTTACTCGTTTTTATAAAAAAAATCTGACGACCGTAGCCTCTAGTGACTAATGCTGTAACGTTAATGCCGTAATTGAAGACGTGTCTGCGTAGAGATGTATAATTGGATGTGGAATAATCACGCTCAAACTGATGACTCCTGGTATTAATTTATTTATATTTACACTCTTTTTATGTTTTAAAAATAATGTTCCGATTTTATACACTATATTTTTTGTTAGCATGATGAATTATGTAACAAATATATACAACGGAGTTAAGCGTTTAAAATCACACAAGAAAGTTTTAATGGTAAAAATTGCCTCATAAGTAAACAATAATCGCCTTATACATTTTCAGTGCGTATTTCAGCTCAAAAGTAACAGGCCGGGAACCTATCGCTGTATGCAAGATTGATCTAAAAGAAGATATCACGTATCGTTCTTTTTTTACTGAGATGTTCGTTAAAGGTTGAACGTTAGTAATCCATGTATTTATAAGAGAAAAAAAAGAAAGTTAATTTTATATAACTTTAAATCTCAGTATATCAAATAACGCTAAACGATATTACAAACAAGTCGATCAATTTAGAATTATGCGTCCAATTACAATTTACCGGCGTTGATGGAAAAACTTTTAAAGAGTTCCGTAACATTAGGCGAGAAGAGTTATTAGTTTACTGTCAGCTCTCCAACGGCCACCGGATAAACTAGTTTCGGCTTGTGTCGGAGTTTTATCAAATTTATTCCGAGCATTACAACGAAGAAATCCGAAATAGGGATAACTTTCATTTTTGTCCTTTCGTCCTTTCCGAACAAAATTCATAACAAAATCTAAAGGTACGCATGTTTTAGAAGAAGCAAAAAATATATATACAATAAAAGTAAAACTTGACGTTTTTTCTTTTTTTTATATGATAAGATATATGAGCAGCGGGTCACCTTACATATGTGATCACGGATACCATAAACGTCCACAACACGAGAGGAAGTTAAAGGAGGAAGGAGGTTAAGGAAGTTAAGTTAAGGAATGAGTACGCTCTCTTCTTGAAGGAACCTAATTCGCATAGGTTTGAATATACCACAGATCATTACACAACGCCATTTTGCGAGGCACGAAATACGCGTTAACCATTCAATTGTAGAATGCCAACCATCAAGAATCATAAATGTGAGAACTTAAACATTCAGGTTTAATTATTCTCCTTTTTTAAGTGAAACTTCTTTTGGGGTGGTGTGAATTGGATTTTAAATAAATAAATAAATATGCGCTCACGCCCGTAACCCATAGGGGTAGGCAGAGATCACGGGTTTACTTATGGCGCGGTCCAGGCACACCTCTCCCGCTTCATCTACATCCATACATCATGCTCCACCACTGCACCATCCATACATGCTCGTCGGTTACGGGTACTCCTGATATCGCCTTTCTTTAGTATGTCACTAATCTGATCGATATAAGTTCTTCTGGGACGTCCCCTGCCAACACTGCCACTTTTGCAAGATAAATTTGTCTTATCACTCTCTCATCATTCACCCTTTCAATATGCCCGAATAGTGTATCGATTATTTTTATGTTGAATCGAAAAATTTCTATCATAACTAAAATATTACAGTAAGTGCTTCAATTTATCTCTCACTCACTCACTCTCTCTCTCTCTTTTTTTTAGAAGTGGAAGGCAAATGGACAAGCAGGACACTGAACGTTATGTGACTATAGTTACCCATCAACATTCGATCACACGAGTGACTAGTTACAGCACTTTTTGCGGGATAGGAATAAGACAGTGATGGGGCTTTAATTGAATATAACATTATTTTCTTCTTAAGCGCTCGCCTCCGCGGCTCATTGCGGGTCCTACTGCAGTTTTATAAATTTTGCAGAATTGGACACCGTGTATCGCAGAGAACTCCTGTCAGTTCTCTGAATGAACATTATGTCCAAGTAAATTTATAAATCAGTTAAACAAATTGCCGATATCACGTATTACAAGGCTTGCCGCGATTAATAGATTATCTATCGTACGGCTGTCGGTATGCTTAATTAGTTGCCTCCGCCCATCCATTGAGATTAGGCGCTACGTAGTTTGTCAATGTCACTGACAAGCCTTTTCGACATTTAGCTTACTTAGATCGCTACGTATGTTACAAGTTAGTATTCCGTTAAGGCGTTATAATTGATACGATCTAATTATAAAACACGCCGAATACAACTTACTTGAATACCAGTTAGAAGCAATTTGCTACGTCGTAGCCGATTGCTACACCGTAGCTTTGATCTCAAAGATATTATTCTCGGTAATAAATGTTTGTTATTAGGTTTGGAACCCTTCCTAATCTAACGGATTAAATGCCTAGCTATTGCGTGAAATAGTATAAAGATCTTACGAAAGGCAATATCTATTTTCCACAAGCACATTGTTATAATTTTCGGGACGCCAATAGTAGAGGAAATAAATCTGTAAGAAATATTTTGGTAGTATTAACCTCATCATTATATTAATGGATTATTTTAAGCGGTAGGGAAAACAAAACCCAATCCACCTTCAATTAGTGCCTAATTATACAGGAGACCTCTCAGGAGAACTCATATACAACAGATTAGAGACATAGTGAGGAAAGGCGATATAAGGAGAACCCCTAATAGACAAGCATGTGTGCGTAGATGTATGGATATTGATGAAACGAGAGAGGGGTGCCAGGATTGCGCCAAATTGAAATCCGTGATCTCTGCCTACCCCTCTAGGCGACGGACGCTAGCGCATATTTATTTCATAAATATATTAGATAATTATGTATTCAATAAATTTTTAATTTCAAGCGTCTGACCATAATTGACATGCAGAATGTTTCGATGAAATATTACTGAAACAAATATGCAATAATAAATTTCAATCTAAATTAAATGATCTCTCTCATCTATTAAAACGAATGTGGCGTTAACATTCCATTTCTAATGAAATTATTCCTTAAAATAAAATTTAATAATGTTGACTGACAGAACGGACATAGAGTTACTTCACTTGTTTATCTTTATAACAGTGAGGAATCGTTACACAGGTAAAAACTTATTCGATTTGAATAGGGTAATGAAATGAATAACATGGTTGGTCAGGGAAATAATTTTTATACAAAAGTTACTATTCTTTACATGCATGATGCATTCAATTTGTTTATATTTTTGAATTTTATCACGACAGTTTAACTAAACATTATTAGAGGAAACTCTCTAAATTAAAACTTTCTTCCACACCGATATCACTTAATTATTTTAGCGACGAGAGAGAGCAATATTTTTGTTATTTCTATGGAATATTACTTTTAATTTATGCTATAAATTGCTTATTGATGTTTCAATTAAACTAATTACAATAAAGCTCCTGTTAGAGGCTTTACATACTAATGTTGGCAAAAACACTTTCCGCAAATTACATAATTAATTTGGAAGTGGTTTTAACAACGCAGGATGATCATCGTGTGTTCTAATATTATTAAGATTATAGTTTATCCTAGATCTAAAAGAAAGCACTAAAATATATAAATAAAAACAGTTATCATCTGGCATAGCCTCATCTTACGGATTCACACTTTCAATGTCCTCGAACTACATGGTTATCTTTTACCTTTTTTCTTATCACCCTTTTTCTAGATTAAGACATATTATTTTGTATAATTTTCATGGTGACGATTTTACTGTAATACATGACAAGTCTTTTTTATAGTATAAGGTGGCAAGCGAGCTAGCGGTACACCAGTATTAAGTGATCGAACCCATACGCAACTAACTAATGAAATGCAGACGCGTTGCCTACCTTTAATGGACATAGAAGGGGATAAATAGAAAAAAGGATATTTCTTCTTTTTATCCATCTCCTCCCCCGTCAAATCCTCTTCCCCTTCCCATCATTTCCTTACTAGAAAATAATAGGAAGGGAAAAAGGACTAGTATTTGGGCCTCCGGCATCTCAATCATCAGACAAAACACAGAAAGACTTATATTCACGCCTGTCTTCTGTGAGGTCGTGGTATTATACTGGTCGAGCTGGCCCAATCGTGCAACAGATGTTATTTTGCAAGATCTACCACTGTTAAATTCATGACATATAAAGAGTTTCTTTGTTTTAGATTATAGAGTATAATCATTTTTTTTACAAAGAAAACCTAATATCAAGCAGTTTGACCAACGTAAGGCACCAATATAAGGCAACAATTTTAAGGAATTGAACATAAAATAGTAAAACGAACGGTCTCGGACCATTTAAATTAAAACTACGACGTAATAATCATCACAGGATTACTTTTCTATTAACAAATATTTTTGACGCATTCCATTAAACAAAACAATTTAATGTCTCCACAAATCTATCAAAATTATTACATGCACAATCAAAACAAGAAATACTTGTTAGCTAATTGAATATCCGAATGCTTTTCGCTTCTATGACTGAATGAATACGTACGTGATTTATCACTTGCCTGATATGCCGCCGCTCGTCACTATCGGACGTGGATATGAATATTTCGGACTACTGAACCGGAATAGAAACATGATACAAGCCTTTACGTGTGTCCAATTTGTACGTATGCTATGAAAGTATCAGTTAAAGTTGCCTATTAAAACTTACCTATGCGACAACTCAAAAAATGAATGGAAACTTTTATTTTCTAGACTTTAATAATGAATTACTTAAATAAACCACTGTAACCCGGAAACATAACAGCTCATCGTTATTAAAAAAGCACGGCAACTAATTTTTTTAATAACCACCTCATTCCAAATGTCTGTACAAGAAGTATTTGTCCGTCGCTTGTCCTGTCGCCTACTGTTTTTTTCTTCTTCCATCATAATTGTTAGATTCATTCTTCGCCATTAGGTCACTGGTGGTTTGATGTTATAAGTCCTAGTTATGATGTCTTGATACTGGTTATAAAATGATTAATCTTAAGTACGTAGTCCATACAGACATACGTACTTAAGATTATACATTTTATAAGTTATGAATATTTTATTTTAAAAAAAACTGTTAATCTTCTCGCCATTAGATCACATATTATCAAAAAGTGTAAGTGTAGTTTTAAATAATTTGTTTTACCTTTCTAATATAAAAAAATACGATGATTCCTCCAACCCTTGACCATGCATCTATTTAATATGTATTCCTTTTATATAAAATAATACAATCGCATGCCAACCAACCCTCCTTGGCGTCAGGCAGGCGGCCGGCCGTGAAAACACTATAGCCAAAACCTATTACAGTATACTGTAATAGGTTAATACAGTACAACCGTAGTCTATAGACTACGGTTGTACTGTGCCGACTCCACATAAAGTGGGAAAAGGACAGGAAGAAAAAAAATACAGTCGCAAGACCTTGTTACCAACGTATATTAAGGTTATGATCCTAATTTAAGTCATCTACAAGACAATTTTCATATAAATTATAAGAGCTGTTCTATCTAATAAATTGTTTTTGATACAAATAAACACTTATTTAGTTGAGTGCTGTTTCCCTAACGTCGTTTATTAACGTCAACTAAGGAAGATGTGACGTCGCAAAAAAAATTCACGACACGACACGGTTCACGCTAAAGCCTAAGTGCTTAAGTTGCTTTCTTGAAAATACGTTTGATAAAATTTAAACGTTGATAGAATTTAGAGTAGACATTCTCTATTTACATCCTTCTTTTGATATTACAGTATTCTTTTTTAATTCTTCATGAATTATTTTTTCAATGTTTATTCATGAATTGAAGGTGTGGATTTCAATTTGTATGTAAGATACAATTCTTTATGCTTTGGTTAGATTAAACAATAATGTCCCATCATAATGATGGCTGTGTATAATTCATCATACATATAATGTGAAGTTTCAGATCTTATCATTGTCACGTCAATGGTCTTATCGGTTGAGGCATGCAAATTAGATTAATTTGATTAGCATCCAGTCATACCAGTTAGCTGTTACAGTAGCTACAGTAAGTTGCTATGTATATTTTACATATCAGACTATATGTCTCATCGTAGAGGTAACTTGAAGCCCATTATTCGACTTGCCACAACTTGTTTCTCTGGTGGCCACGGGCTCTGGGAGATCGGAATCACGGTCAACAGGTGATTACAAATATATCCACACGTACAATTTTGAGAAGTAAGAAGAGTATGAAGTATTAATTCGTTACAATAGTCATAATTTAGGGCAGTACTTGTGAAACTTCACCTCCTAATTACTTTGACAATAATTCCATTTTTTATCTTTTTAATTTGAAATGTACTAAGGTATAAAAAATGTGTTTATCAATAGCATCTTCTATTTTAAACGGTGATGAAACAAACAGTCGTTTCCGTTCTTCAAAGAGATTATTTTTTTCTGAATTTGACAATAAATATGACTCAGTAAATGTAATAAATCCAAATATTAAATCGAACCTAATAAAATTCACTAGCTAGGGAGCATGACCCACGTCCATCATACTACTCGATGTATGTATCACAAAACTATCATCGCTTAGTTTAATTAACCAGTGTGAATAACTAGGGAACTCCATCATGTGCGATCTTAATACGTTCTCGGTCCAATTATTTGCTTCTAGATGAACATTAAACATGCGTACTTGCCCTGTTTAATTTGCCTTACGTAAACACAGTCCGTGAACAACAGAATTTGACTATGAAGTTTCTTGTGTTGAGTTTCTGTATTAAGCGCTCACTACATAGTGTGCTCACTTTAGTATATTATTATTTAAAACTTTAACCACGAATACTAATGAAACAATTAGGAATGTGAAGTACAATATTAATATGTTACATCTAATAGACAAATATATTTATATAAAAATATGCTCCGGTGATTCGGACATGTTGAAAGGATGAATAAAAGAAGATTGACAAGAGAAATTTAAGTTGTAAAACTTGGCGTAATTATACCGACCAGATTGCTTACTAATTATTCGGTCCAATTATTTAATATAAAAATAATTATTTTAAAGAAAGGCAGAATTAAGTGTGCCCGTAACCGACGAGCATGTAAGAATGGAAAAGAAGTAGATTATCGAAATAATTTACTAATATTTCTTTTAACCATTAATAACC
>DWTW01001541.1:0-12430 GCA_018246275.1 Papilio slateri
TCGTGGTATTTCACCGGTCGAGCCGGCACATTCGTGCAACAGAAGTTGTCTCTACCATTGTTGCCTGAAATGGGCCTTATTAGCTGTTGCATAAAATATCCATTATCGAGTCTAATGTCACTGCCGCGGCTTGTCCAGTGCCGCGCCCAATAGCAGTGCATGTGCCGCTGTACTTATGAAACGGCGAAAGAAGCGTGTTGTATAAACTAGTGGCAATTTAGTTGTACAAACAATAACATTAATTTTTGTTTGATGATCGTTCAGTGTACTATTGATTTGTATCTGTGTGCGTGATTTTTGTTTGTGTGAGTCATGGTGTCATAAATTAACAGTCACTTGTATGAACGTGCGACTTCCATGTTTTATTTGCGTTCACTGAGTACAATAGACTCAACTCCTTTAATGTCTATAACCTTCAACTCTTGTAGGCGTATAATATGGTTTTAACAGTGGTACGAACCTGCAACATCTGCTGCACGAATAGGTCGGCTTGACCGATGAAATACCACGACCTCACATAAGACAGGCGTGAAGTAGAAGTATTCTGCGTTTCGTCTGATGAGTGAGGTGCCTGAGGCCTAGCTCTAGTCCTCTTTCCCTTCCCATCCTTTTATATTTAGGCAAGGGACGGGGAAGGGAATGGATAGGAGAAGGAAATATTATTTTTCTGTTTACTTTTCCTCTGTTCATTAAAGATAGCCCACGCAACTGCAACTCATTTGCTTCTTGCGGATGCCTACGGATAGCGGTCACTCATTATAATGGGACCTCTTGCTTGTTTGCCACCTTCTTCCATTAAAAAAAATGCATAGCGTAGGCGACAACCTGGAGAATAATACCATAGAATTTGTTTTCAAATTTGGAAACGAACCAGACTTAATAAGGCCGGTTAAAAGCGAAAAACAAATTATTTTGTTACCTTTTTTCCGGGACTTAAAATTACAAAATCGCCAATCTCTATGCTGTCAGATAACTTTGTGTCAAAACAAATTATAAAATAATTTAATATGCACTTGTCGTGGTCACACAATCTAGCAGCCCTGTGCTATGGGAAACTTGTGGAGGCAATAAAAAGAGATATTAAAAGCGGAGAGATCACATTCATCACAAGTGTTGCCACTAGATTGATATAAGATACCCGCCTTCCTTCACGCGGCTACCCTATTTTAGATACCTACTGTATTGTCTTTATTCTTTGAATAGGGGAGCCATTTTTATTTAATGTTGGCCAAGTGTCTAAGATATCAGTGTATGGGAATTTAACCATGTTTGCAAAAATAAACCAACACTTACTTACTTTTAGAGCCAATAACTTAAGTAGCAAAATTAAAAAAGGCTTGCTTAAGATTTATAATTTGTCTAAAGTAGATTGTAAAAATAAACTAACTAAATGGCTTCTGTCATTAAACTATGAGATTACTGAGAAACTATTACAAAGAATATGTTAGAATGTAAAAAAAATTGTTTGTAATACTACAATCTCTGATATTATTTCGCAGATTTGAACAACCTTTTCACCATCAAAAAGCTATCTTATCCAGAAGTGTAAGACACTATACTTTTATAAGTAATAAGATATATTAAAATTCAGCCGCACTTCGGGTACCAACGAGTGATCGTGATAAAATAATCGATTACGTTTCTTTGACCCTACTGCAGTAGACAGACAACAAACGCCTATCCGCTTTTTTCTTAGCTTTTGTAATGTATCTCAAAAACAATGAGCCTTTCGCTATACATTAATTAATTAAGTGACTATCATTTGGATACGAATAAGACTATGACGAATTAATTAAACAAACTTTGCCTAGTTTAGAATTTAAACCTAGCGAACCCGATTTAACAGCTTCTTACACTAACCACTGCTATCTTCATGTCAAGTATAACGAATGATGTATATTGAGGTAAAAATTAATTCGCACTACGATTTCTTTCGGCGTCGGTTTTCGAGCGTAATTTGACAAAGTTTGATGCAGACGCTCTCTTTCGAGATTAGCTTCTTCAAATTGTTACTCTGCGGCACGCCAGGTGGCGCAAGATATTGGATTAACTTTAAATTTACAAGCGCTGATGTCTTTTGTTCACTTTAATCAACATTTTTGGGTCTTGTACTTTATTTACAAGTGTTCACTTCTAAATTAAATATGGTCGAAACGATTGTAAGTTCCAAATCAAAATGAAAATGTTGTAAACAAACACCTCACCATTTACGCTAAAATTCGTAATTTCCAAAATAATTTCGGAAACCAACTTTTTCTCACATTACCTTTTAACATTGGCTATCCGTATTATACAATTTCACTTCAATTTATCTCACAATTTTCACAAAATTACAACATTTCCGATTAAAGGATATATACATGGCAGACATTACACTAATGGCCGCCATGTTTGGACGTGATGCTAGTAAGTGACGTTTGTTTATTCTTTCCATCATGGATTGAAACAATCTATAGATGTGTGGACGTGAATATAGCTAAGAGATGGCCAGGGCCTTTCCAAACCGTATAAATCAATAATCTATGCCTATCTTCTGGACAGCAAAGGTACAACAATTGCACTACCGGCGTTTGAAGAAACAGACCTTATAATTGATTCGATTTTTGGAACCATCGACCATCCGTTCTACGAGTAATTTGGCCTGCCCATGACTATAGATTTATCTTTACCCACAGTAAATTAAAGCTTGATAGTGCCTAAAAATGGAAGATATGACAGTTAAAGAGTAAAAAGAAAATCTGACTCTTAACCGCAAAGCTATAGGAGCACAATTAAAATACCAATTACGTATCTAAACTTCTTGATTTCCCACAGTTAGGCGATACGCTAGCGACAGTAAGAGGGCGTCGGCTGTCTTTGTATACATGTCGTTGAACTTAAACCATCGCCCGTCTACTGCTTCGTACAAAGGCGTCCCGACTAACTTCGGGGGCTAGGGATCCAGACGCACTGATAGTGAATTGTTGAGGACTCAGTTAACGAGTTGGGTAGTTTTAATTTGGTACGATTATCTTGATATTGAGATAAGGTTTTAGAATGATTATTATTTTAATACGTAATTCTATAATTGCCACCAACGGCGAATTGGCGACTACAGTAAGGTTCAAAGGTGATTTATTGCGCGTGTTTGAGTGAGTACCGCGATGGATTAGATTCACAATTGGACACCCGGGAGGTGGCGCTGCTATCAGGTTCAAGGATATTTTTTTTTACGAATAACGAAATAAAACCGGCTAATAGCGGGAAAGACAGCTTTTGCCCGTTTCGCTAGTGAAGTATATAAAATACAAAGCTATCGTATGTTAGAAGATTTGATCTGAGCCTTGATAATTTGATTAAATAATTCATGATATAAATTATCACCATATTTTATATCATTTTATGTAGATAAAACTAAAAAAAAATATAGTTGATTTATCTGGCACTATTGTTTCTTAACGACAGAAACTGTAAAAGAAGAGAAGACAACCAGCTACCTAAGTCAGTCTTTGCGTCCGGTAATTATGTGGGTACATTCAATAGAACAGATAGCAAACTATCGTTTACCATCTCCATCACATTTCCACTTATCCAAAAGTGGGATTGTGGTTAAGTATTAACTTAAATATTACAAAAAAAACAAGCTTAAAATAACATTAAGCATTTCAAAAATATCGTAATATCCTTTTCCGTAAATTAATTTTTCTGTTGCCAGAATTCAAGCAAAGACAAGAGAAGACTTAATTTTGTTCCCGGTGTAATGCGCATCGAGCTGTTATTGCCTTAGAATATTAGATAATGTAGGATTTTTTTAAGTGGTTAGGTAGGCAGCAGCGAAGCAAATACCGTTGCGTATAGTGCGCCATTTTTTTTTCGCACGTTGCACGAAATGTCCGGGATGGACGGAATTTTTTGTGCAGTAAGTGTGTATTTGAAACAAATTTCTACGGCCTTCGTACGGTAAACTCAGGAACATATTGGTTTTATTTTCTTAAGCATTTCCGATCACACCATCCTAAAGCCAAGTGACGATAACATTTTGTACACTGGGACATTAACGAATGATTTATTCCAAAGAGTATTATCAATTAATTGTTAGACCTAAGTGAGCAATGGAGGGTGCCACATTGCTCGTACAACGGATGGTTTGGCTTCTGTACCATACACTATAAACAAAGTAGCACGCAGATCTGTGATGGGACACAAAGACACTCTGTCATCCATCACCGTCGCGCGCTGGCGAGCCACGGAGCTGTACACTACTTACTATTAATAACAAATGGTTGTTTTATTTAATAAACAAACAACTTGAACACAACAGCTACATCGAGCCAAAAGTCTGGAATGGCGGCCACTAACGTAACGCAGTAGCGTAGGCCTCCTGCAAAAAAGACTGACTGGTTACGGGGGGTCCACTGGACGAGGGCGACGGAAAAAAAGGATATTTTCTTTTCCTATTCATCCCCTTTTCCGTCAATCCTCTTCCCATTCCCTTTATTTCCTTATTAAAAAAAGATGGTAACAAGAGGGGAAAGAGGACCAGAATTAGGCCTCCGGCACCTCACTTATTAGGCGTAACGCAGAATACATCTACTTACGCGCTGTCTTTGGGAGGTTCACTGGTTAAGCCGGCCCATTCGTGCAATAGATGTTGTTTCGGACTCTACCAATGTCAAAACCTTTGTAATAATCCTTGGGGAGAGTCCTATGGGGTATATCTAAGGGGTTAGGGTTAACATTATAAATTTCACTTACATTACAAGAAAGTGCTGAGTAAGCTCTATGAGCAGCATATGTTATGTTCGTCAAGTAAGGGGGTAATAACCATTATATTTTAGTGCCCTATTAGATGTAATGTTGTGACAACGGTCGTACAAATATATTTATAAGGGCTGATAGCTAGGGAACGCGATTTAATAACCTGTGGGTTTCTGTCCAATCCGAATTTTATGGACTAAGCACAGCACCGTGCCTTTTTGAAGGTCTCTAAAGCAGGGATTGGAATATGTCCTTCACGTAACTGTTATTCATACAGTTTCATATGTTTCATATTTTCTAGTTTACTTTGATTCATCTTTTATTTTAATCTAATAAAATTACCATTTTACTATCCACTATTTAATTTACCATCTTACGTACTCTTTAAGCGGTTACGCTTAGTAGTTCCTCTATGTCTGACAATTAACTATTTTTCCAAACATTTTTACTAACGTACTCAAAAAGAAAAACCAAATTAAACGTAAAAAAAAAGAAAACTCACTATAAAAAAGAATAAAAACCATATCAAGAAGTCGAGAACTTTAATGGAGGTAAAAAATAAACAAAATTTACGGACACCGAAGCTTTCAACAATATGGCGGCAAAGATGGACGCTAAACGCGCGGAAAAACTATGCGCGTATCTTATTCAACAATTTGTATGCTCGGTACTGAACTATGAACACGGCTTAATTCGCCCCCTTTTCCCTTATTTCCGGTGGAGCGTGAGGGAATAATTATCTTCCGCTTATTCCTTGCCGCCATGAAAAAAGGGAACGAAACATTGTTTGTCTGTACCGAATTCTAACTAAAGATAGTGCTACACTTAGCTAGTTTTATTACTTAAAAAATGTTTGAGTTTTTTTATTCAATAACATTGATTGCACTAAAATGATTTTACATTTACATTATTTATTGTAATAAATGGTGTAAATGTAAAATCACAGAATAAAAATTAAACTTTACTCATTACACAAGTTTTTATTTGTTTAATATTTATTTGATAATGTTATAGGCAAGTTTTAATAATTTTATTCTAAAATCACAGGTTCTTTGTGGCGTGTTTGAGAGTCTGCAAGCAATACGGCAAATGCGAATCGTACAGTAAAATGGTATACAAAGAGGTTCTGAATAAGGATAAATCAAAACGCTCCTTTTTTGGGCATTATATGATCTCCAAGACTCCATACGTGAGTGAATAATCTTTTAAATACATAAATTTATAAAACGAATTAGGCTTGTTGTGCCATCGCCTTATTACACTATATTTAGCTAGGCGGGGCGAATGGGATGCGCAAAGGAATGGAGCCTTGTTAATAACGAAATATAATCTTCGGCCTAGATACGGAAACAACGAGCCCTTTTTATCATTCCATCTTAACTACTAGCGACGCGAAAACATCGACTTTTACACGGAAAAATGTTAGTTCGCGAAGACATTTCTTTTTAGACATTTGTCATTTTTTCTTGTTTGATTTATCTCCTAAAGTTTGAAACTACGTTGTTGATTGAATATTATTTTGCAACGAACTCGATAGTTCCGACCAATATCTAAAATAAATCATAATTCAATGACTTATTTGACGTTTACTTTAATAAAGACAAAAAAGATATATAATAAGGGTTGAATAGAAACAAGGAGAAAGAGATAAAGATCCTATTTCCCATATCAGAAATAATAGTCTTTATTACGTCACTCCAAAATGAAATAAAGCTCCAATAGCGTAATGCTTAAAGGTACGGACTGCGAAACGTGAAGTCGTGGGTTTATATCCGTCATTCGACTTGTGTGAACCATGTCCTATACACAAGCTTAAGAAGTATTCGTGAATTATTTGATAATCTACTTATATTTTAAATAAAAAATACGGTCGTAGCTTTAAAGGAATCTGGACTAAACCTAAAAGAATAATTCTGCAATGTAATAATCCTTTCCTAAATGTGTTATGGATGATCTGTTTCTAACCGTTATGATTTTTTTATTATTAAACTACAAAACAAGTATATTAATCAATACACACACACACACTACGTCAGACCTATAAGAATGCAGTGCTGATTCACGGTGCCTCCAAGCATTTAGGATACACAAGACACAAAATAGAGCGAAGCGACACATTTTTTTTAATAGCAGAAAGTGGCGAACGAGCAAGCGGTTCAATGAATTGTGCGCTACCCGTAGGTATCTGCAACAAGCTAATGAGTTGCAGATACGTTGCCTACTTTTTTAATGACAGAGAAGGGGATAAACAGAAAAGAAAAATACATATTCCCTTTTCCTGTCCATCCGCTCCCCCGTCAAATCCTCTTCCCCTTCCAATCCTTTCCTTATTAAAAAATGATAGGACGGGAAAAATACTTTAATTAGGCCTCCGGCACCTCACTCATTAGGCGAAACACAGAGATGTTTCTACTTCGCGCCTGTCTTCTTCACGACCTCACGTCGTGATATTTCACCGGTTGAGCCGGCCCATTCATGCAACAGATGTTGGTGTTGCGGGCTCTACCCCTGTTCCCCCTGTTACTTTTAAGACATGAGATAACAGACACGTTTTGTTAGACAAATAATTGCCAATTTAACTGTTACGATTTCAAGAGCACTTTATGCTCTTGAAATCGTAACAGTTAAATGTTTGCATCCATAATTTGCATAATAGGATCAGTATGTATTAAAACTAACTTGTGATTTCCAAAAAATATCGCTATTAAATTATAAAATAAAAAAATCAAATCCATTGCATTTTACAGTCAGCGTTAAAGATTATCTACACCATAGAGCAACACTGATTTTGTGCCTAGAAACAAGTTTTTTTTATACAAGAAAGTGGCAAATGAGCAAGCGGTTCACGCGATATAACCGCTACCCATAAAAATATACAAGCTAATGAAGTGCAGATGCGTTGCCTACATTTAATAGACAGAGGAGGGGATAAAAAGAAAAAAAAATATTTCCTCTTTCCATACACCTCCTCACCTATCTAATCCTCTTTGTCTTCCCATCCTTTCCTTATTAGAAAGGGATAGGAGGACAGGACTAGAATAAGGCCTCTACCACCCCACTCCTCAGACGAAATGCAGAAATACTTCTACACGCCTGTCTTCTGTGAGGTCGTGGTATTTCACCGTTAGAGCCGGTACATTCGTGCAACAGATATTTTGTTGCGGGCTCCACCACTGTCCACCACAATCTTTATGTATATATAAGTAATATACGGTCGTCAACCTTAATATATTAAAGTGCAATTGACCGCCGAACATAAGAAAACTTGTTCACCGGCATTTCGTACCTGTAATTGTCACTAAATAACGGCGAGCGTGCCGGGAATGTTAATTAAGTAATGCTTTAAACGTTGTGTCGCGATAACGGAATGGAAACATTGCCCACCACTCAGTGTTTTAATACAATAATAATAAGCCACCGCCGTCTTTGGAATATAACTGCATGATCAAAGTATAAAAATATTCTTTCTTCAAAAGAATCTTTCATCAGACCATATTGAGTCCACTATGATACCGAGATCGCTTTTTCTATATTATAGTGCGGTCAATATGATATGATTAAAATAAAATGATGATCGACCGGGAAGATGCTCTGTTACACATGACAGTAAATGGTATACAGCAGCCCAAATCACACGTTAAACTTGTGATTTGGGTTTGCTAAAACTTAAAGATCAAGCTTTTATAGCTTGGAGACTAGCAAATTGCATCAAGGCAAGAGATAGATCATCCATGAGGACGACCAATCAGGTCAGAGCAGCAATGGACGACCCCTGCACAAATCAGAGAAAAAGGCAGCAGCAGAAAAGCAATTAGGGAGGAGTAGAGGCGCCTATAGAAGCGGGTCCCCGCTACTTGATGACCATGACCAGTCTGCCAAGACTGCCATGAAAAAGGAGAATGTATAAATGTACTTAATATTACTAATTCTTTTATTTTCATTTCATTCTGCTTTTCCTAGCTCTTTCCTAATTAAAGTTTGAATCTTTTCGTTTCTTCGTTTGAAAATTTGGGATCTCAATCTATTCCGTTTTTCCTTATTATTTTTTATAGGGGGTGATCACTTAAGGTCAGATGCATCGTTTTTGTTCGTTTATCTCCTTCTCCGATAAAAAGAAACTTACGTTTTATCTGGGATACAGTAAATCGTTAAATATATTATAGTTACATCATTTAAAAATAGGTAATTAAAACTTAATTTTTAACTATTTTTAAAACTATACAAAAAATAATCATAATAAATGAAGATGACTTGAAATAATTATGATAATTGTAGTGTTTCTTTGTTCAAACTACCATTTACGTCATCACGATCATAAAAATAAATTTATTTCGTGTAAATATAAAAGGAACTCGTATGATTTGTATCGATGCTTTTGCTACACCATCTATAAATCATGTCTACTTACGTATAATGTATTAAAATTTACCCAAGTCTGTCTGTGACAACGGAAAAAACAACGCCATTAATGATTTGATTATGCAAATTTAACATTAATTGCACGGAGACCGTGTGAGCGGAGTCACTTTTGTACTCGAATTGGATTTTTGTTCTTAAAACGTTTTGATAAAATAAAAAAATAAGTTTTCTTGGTACTTTATTCCTTTACACATATTTTAACATATTCTCGTAGTCCCCTTAATTGTTACGCCGATAATCCTAAGTTTTGATTTCCTTTTTTTCATGTTTTTGTTTCGGTTTTAAATAGTGGTAGAACCAGCATCACCTGCAGCTGTTTCACGTATGGCTTCGCTCGGCCGGACCTCACAGACTATCTAGTACGGAGATAATTTTTCGTCTCGCTTTTGTTTCCTAACAAAGACCGTGTAAAAGCGAATGCTACATGTGTCATTCCTAACTCGATTGACATGTGCGAGAGAACGTTTAAAAATAATTGTATTACGAAATTACTTTAGGAGAAATAATGTCTAGAGATACTCATCAAGCAAAACAAATCACCGTAGTTCGTCTCACTTGATCTTTTGCATTCCAAAAGGTAAGCACTATTTTAATAATATAAAACTATTTACTTCAAAATGTAATTAATTGGTCCCACCTCTATAATCCTTTACATATATTTTAGTACAAAATACTTTCAAAACCAACTAAATAGCTGGCGGTCTCAAGATATACTCCTTTTGAAGGCGTAAATGGTAATATAAAAGGCTCAAGAGTATATTCACATGGTAACGCCGATGAGAAGGCATCGCTCGATCATCTCACGTGAGGTCGAAGGACCTTCGAGAAACTTCTTTATTTTCTCTTCGAAATGGCATATTAAGTAAAAGTACCCAAGTAGCTAAATTTAAGTCTCGTTGATGTTAGTCTCGACTTCTATCTTCTAAAAATGTATCTTCGTTTTTAACAAAAAATAATTAAAATAGTATACTTTCATTTAAGAATTAATATTTAACTTAAAGTTAAAAAGTAATTTTGTATATATTGGTATTTGAATAAAATTGTATAAGATTTTGTTTTTTGCATAATATGGCGATTCATTTTATGTTCCCTTGCAATTAGAAATACCGAGCGTCTTGATTTATCGGACGAGAGAACAAACCAGTGAGTTAATTCAATGAATGGCATAGTAAATAACGTAGAACTTATATCAAGCTACTTGTTATTACATCAACAGATAGGACACGCGAAAAACTACAATGTACAGGGTACAGGGGCCGTACACCGCACCGAATTGTCCACTGTGTTAACAATAATCAGTGACATAATATTAACAGATTATTATAATTAAATTACTCTAATTAATTCAACAAATGCTTGTAAAGTGATCCATTCTGCAGTGTACAAATTTTGATACGTTTAATAATTTGATGATCTTCCTTTCGTCTAATGCTATTCCCCTTGTAAGTAGTAGGAACCCTTTCCATCGGAGCTATAAAATATGTACATATGTTTAATTTTTCTCAATCATCTAAAGTCTTTGCTCAGGCGGGCGTTTTTTTTAGATTAGGCGTTTAAATTTTGAATGCAGTGCAAATGTTTTTTAGAATTAAAGTGAAGTCTCCTTTTCAACTACAATATTTAGGGTACTTCGCCTAGATGTGGCATCGCCATGGAACGCCCTGTATGAATAAATAAGCACAGGGATAGTCAGAGATCAGAGATTTTCATTTGGTTCGGTCCCGACAAACTTTTCTCGCATCTACACCCATAGGTCTCCGCAAACAAATTCAAGATACCGTCACTGTAGTGTGTATGTGTAACTTGGGTTTAAGTATAAATTACAATTATCTACGGTTTGAATTATCGATAACTTTACAACAGCGATCGTCCCTACGCGTTAGTTTCGCGCCAACACAACGTTCGGGCACGCGCTTCGCGGTACGTGCATGTCTGCGCCGCGCCGGGCGGGGCGTCCCCGGCATCCGAATTGCCAACTTATCCACATTCGACTAGTGCTGCGACACCTCGATAGATGCGTATTGATTATCGGTTTACACACGCGAGCTATCGTTGTTGTGTTTGAATTTATTATACTGCGATGGATTCGAATGGTTTGAAATTGTGTTTACGTAAATTTACGAATTGCTGAATTTAATTATAGCATAACAAATCCCGGTTAAAGCTATGAATGTAAACGATATGTTTGGTCCCGTTACTAAGATTTAATATAATCTATAAGAATGTGGTGTAATGTCGATAGCACAGTAGCGGGTTACTAAACCTGACCTATTTTCTATTCTAACATAAACTTTAATGTAGTAACTCAAGAAAAATAACAGTTTACAATTTGTCGATTTGATTTCGACAGTTTATAAACTGTCGAGTCGAGATGTCGCAAAATTATATCTTAGAAAAAAACGTCAACTGCTGGAGTAGGACTCCCCAAAGATCGCCTCTGGAACCGGATTCATACCGTCCTCGTCCAGTGGACTCTTGTAAACTATGTCTATATGTTAATATGATAATCGATATCCTACAAAAAATTAAGAAATATGGACATCACTACAAAATCAAAATTATTATTGCGTATGATTCACTAATTTAAAATCAATAGTTAATGCATTCAACACACTGTGATATTTATTCATTAGTTCAGTTTCATCAAAGTTAGAACTATTTACGAGTATTATTCACCAGAATGTTGGCCGCGGCTTCGCACGCATTCGTTTCTTACTTTCCTCGCTGGAAATTTCTGTAACTTGATTTCGCGTATAATTCACATTTATTGGTGAATGTCAAAAAGTACATGACAGTAACGAACGGTCAAAAAGTTGTCATGTCATATATTACCATGGAGACCGATTATATTTATCTATCCCTCGGGATTTTTTTGACAATTGACAATGTGTGTGCAAAATTTCATGAACATCGGTTGAGTAATTTACGCGTGAAAGCGTAACGAACATAAAGACAAACACACTCACATTCGCATTTATAACATTAGTTAGGTTTAGGATTAAGTTTCTAAATAGTATTGGTTTTCATCTCAGATCCATTTACAAAGATAAAAATTAGCTCAGAACCATAATCTTGAAATTACAGATTAACATTTTTCATAGACATGATACTCGTCTATGATTTTCGGATATTCTATTGTTAAACTTTATACACCTAAACCACTACCACTACCTCTACCAAAGTGAAACCTGGCAGCTAAACTCAAGACTATTCATGATTTAAAACAATGAGCTAGTATAATTCAAGTAAAAAACTTTTTTCTATAGGATAAGGT
>DWTW01001542.1:0-12429 GCA_018246275.1 Papilio slateri
ATTTAATCTATGTATATAAAAGATTCATTAACACGCATTTAATATAATTGCCTCAATATAATTTTATTTACTCTATTTTAATAATAAATTACTTTTATATGTATTTTGAAAATCAGCATTTTAACTGTCAGTACATTAAAGGCTCAACAACAGGCGTAAATGTTATGCAATATGAATAGACTCAACGTAACATCATTTTGCATAGAATTAAAACCTATATTAAAAGCGGATTCTGTACAAGTCATAGTGTATATAATCATAACATCTGTGTATTCGACTCTATATAATTACAGTTGTAGGATTGTTAAACATATTTCAACCAAATGTTTTTGAGTCGATAAGTATTTCATAAAAAATCTTACATTTCCTCTAAATACATTTTGTTTGTAAAAATAATTTTACTCATCAAATACGTCATTTTATAATTTACTACGCGCGGGGTTGGTCGCATCAAGCGAACAGTCCCGACATCGGTTGAGACCCGCGCTTGATTTTATTTTCGCGCGCATTATTTTTTATATAGCGATAACTCCTAAAATAATCATTTAAATTATATGGTGTAAAGGATTATCACAATGTGCATGTAATGGTAACTAACGTGTTTACATTGATAATGATTAATACTGTATCCGTCCGTCTAAATGGCTTTTCAATCACCGCATTGTACGTGATCATTTCTTAGAAGTTAGAATGGGTACAGTATTAGTAGGTATAGCTATCTTTAAAAGATAGACATATGCCATCGCCTACTTTTTTGTAATCTTTCTAAGATATCAAGAACAATTCCGTATCAAAAGGTTTAGCCAGCATTTGAAATGCAAATGCACGCATAACGAGCTTAAGCGCCCAATATAGTTTTTTATGAAATCACATTACAAATCTTTGAAATTCTCTGTTTTTCTCTACTGAAATATGAATGTATTGTATATATTAATCTTCTATTTGAATCCTTTCTATGAAAATCCGTTGCGTAGTTTGAAAGATCTAAGGGAACAGACAGTGGAAGCAACTTTGTGATATAAAGATTTCACTCAAAATCTTGATGAAAACACTGCAGAACGCGAGGCCTCCCTTTAATTGACAACAATAAAAGGGTGTCACTGTAACTAAAGAGTACTACTAGAACGTTTACTAGATCCTGTAAAGGAGAAACGGTGAAAAAATTGACCCGTGTACAAGATATGCGCTGTTATGTATTAAGAGTGGGGTTTGAAATTTTGGATTATATCAATATATTCTTTTATCCATCATTTAGTCCCAAAACCATTCTTTTTTGTAACCAAAACTAAGAGCTTCAAAATAAATTTTCTAGCGGTGTAGTGACGTCAAGACTATTTGAATCGAACTATTTCGACGACGACCAATTTATAATTTAAAATCATGTCGGGAAAAATAATTTTTAGTTTTATTTCCGTTTTGAAACCTCCGTTGCGCGATTTGGACTCACCCTAGGTGACGTGAGTGGGTGCTTTTCATGTGTATTATTACACATGTACACGAAATTCATTTTTAAGGAAATAAAAAATATGTAAATACTGATGTAATTCGTAATTATGACTAATATAAGAATGTATGCCTGTGACGCAAAGTGCATGTTTCAATAATGTGTCAAATGTATTTGAAAAAGGTAGACGATATCATTACACCTATGAATAAGTTTTAGAATTAAGATGGTGTTTACCATCTTAGCCAGGCGGTAATTATTGATTATGTAGAACAACACAACGAACTTAATAAAAAAAGCTCTAACAATTTATATTGTAATTATAAACTTAAAAAAACACAAATTGTATTAACAATGCAAAAAACATTTTTTTTGCAGGCTTAAATACATATAAATTAACAATACATTTATACTTATATTATTAATATTAAAATCACATTAGTGGAGATCAATAAGAATAAGCATGGTTATTACAGTTCTGGAATAGAAATATCTGAAAATATTTATAACAATTGAATAAAAAGAAATGCAATATAATTCTATCAACACAACAATTGCGAAGTTTTACTCAGGACATAAATGTTTGTATATTACGCCACTAAAACAAAATAACTTTGAATCAAAAAAAAAACAAGTTATGGAAATAAATAAAAAAAGTGGTAAACTTCATGTAAAAGATGATGCCACACAGAAGTCGTATATTGAACGTTATTTTACCGAGTTGCGTTTTAAATTCAGAACAAAATTTGGCTCTTCTTTTCTCTAATACAGTTTTTACTTGTGGTTTTAATACAAAATCTTGGTAACGGGAATAGGTTATGCTTCATCGTCTGTTTCTAATCTAATTCTGTCGTTAAGTTATTCGCATGGATCGTTACGATGACAAACTATGTAACTAGAATTAATTTATTAAACGTTCGTTCATTGTGTCCTTGCGCGTGTACGGCATGCTTTGCCGTGCGGCAAGTTTGCCGTACGTAAGAGCAAGTGTACCGGCGTTAGTGTTTGTCCAATTATGACGTCCCTTAAAGGGAAGGAGTGAATAGGCTGATGCTACAACTACGCACTAGGTATGGTACACACCATCATGCAATCACATTACCTAACAACAGGGGATCTCAAAAATACACTATACTGTTTTACATACATTGTAGTATTATTTAAGTTAGGAAAAATATAATTGTATTTAGGTTTGCACGGAAAGGAGACTTCATTTTAATTCTAAATGAGTGCAATGTATGTTTCAGAAAAAAATTACAAAGTGAATACACTCGCAGAAAAAGTTTGTTTACGCTTTCACGGTGTGTTGGATGTATTGCTATAACTTTTCGATGTAATTTTTACCAACATTAAAATGAGTTGGATTTGGAATTTTACACAGTGTTTATAGAACAATAGTAAAGCTACCAGAATAATTACGATTAATTATAATTTATTTTTAGAATTAAGCAAACTCCAACCAAAATTTTTAATATTTAACAGTTTAAGAGAGTAATTACAGTATTTTAAGTTGATATCATAATAGCAAAACGTTTTAGTAAAAACACTGAAAATTCGACCGTTTACTTCAAGCTTCATTCAATATTTATAAAAATTTATAAAATTTGTAAAAATTGCAGACTTGACTGCAATTTTTACAAATAAAGAAAAAAGGTAGGTGTACTGGACTTAATGGCCTCAAATAAGATATGCCAATAAATAGATATAAATTATATTAACTATTGTGTTCTTTTTAATAAATACGAATGAAAGTGGTAACCGGCACAAATGTTTTAAAAAATATCAGTACCTTGCATGTTTTATAATTAATTAAATAACCTAAATAATGAAATCCATGTGTGATAAGGGGCACTTTTAAATTAGTTAACAAATAGGAGATAACAAAGTACCTTAATCGTATCGACTAGTCCGCGCAGAATAAATGTGTGTGTGATGCCTCGAATTATATGGGTGCTTGTCGTACTTCTGTTGTTTCAACTAATGTATTATATTTGTATAACAGAGTAAATAAAGAGATGCAGGATATCAAGTCAGTATCCTTCAACACACACCGATTCGGCATTCCCATATCCATGCTTTTTATACAGTTTAATGCCACTTTAAAAATTTAGGGAAGGAAAAGAAATTCGAATAAAGAATCATTGAACTACATGACATTGAAAACTATAAAATGAGTTGCGCTTTCATAACGCCACCTCACTCGATAAAAAAAAATGTCCGAATCTTGCAGTCGACTTGACTGTCAGTATCTATCGGATGGAATATTATTGTAAACGATATGTTATCCATGCAAAACAAAAAGTAGAAAATAGATCATCAGCCAATGGTTTCAAGTCAGTCACATTGTTTAGCTAGGGTTTGTTTAAACTTACTATTGTTTGATCAATACTAGTGTAACACTTAAAAGGAGGAGCTCTAACGACCTACGCTATTGTGAGCATAATCGATATTTAGAAACATTCCTAATATGATACAGGGTACACAACATGCCAGCATTAAATTTACTGTTATTTAAAAATATTTACTTAGTAAATGGGCGTTTTATTTAAATAATGTGTTTTTAAAATTTCCCTCCTGCCAGTATTGTATGAATCAGAACGTATTTGCAAACTAAACGCTATCTAAACTCATTCTACAAATGTATTTATTTAAATGTAAACGGGCCTGAAATGTTTGATTTTATTCTAAATATTGTATTATTTATCATGTTGTCTTCAACACCGAAACCACTTCTGAGTTCATAAATATTTATCAGGCATATTAAACGTATTATATATTAAACGTATCATATTCTTATCTCATAAAGGTTATAAGCGACAACCACAAAAAAAAACTTTCGCTATATACAACAAGGGTTATATCTGAATAATAAAATAAAAGTTGCTTGAATAAAACTACTTAAATAAAGTCTTTAACAAAACTTATATTATTAATTATTTAAAGACTAAATCAGAATTGTCAAAAGAAAATATATAAAAGTTTGTCATATGTCCAAAATAAAACGAATATTCTATAGTGATATTACAAGACAAATTGTCGTTGTAAAACTGAACACAGAATGCAGTTTGCAGCGCTCAAGGTTCAACAAATGCATTTCGTGTTTCAAGGTTGTTAGTAATAATCAATTTAAATTAATAATAAAGAATCAATGCCACGAATATTTAAAGGGACGATGAAGTGGGCCATAACAAATAGAAATATAATATTGACGGAGGTATGTTTTAATATGCGCATAACTCTCTATTCAGCTTGGCTCGATTTATTTAAAGCGCTGGATAGCATCAGAGAGTCAGTCAAACAACGAGGGCAAACACACCCTCCTCGCTAGAGCGGCTTACAATCATAAATGGATACAAGCCAACAAGTCTTATGTGGGTTTTTTTTTGTAAACTTCAATTGCTTAAGATAACATAAAGAAATCTGCTTGAAATAATCATGTATAGACCTAACTATTTTGGAGCCCTGTTCAGAGGGTTTTTATAAGATCGTTATATACATTATAGAAACCCAAAATTACATTTGCATACACATATCTTTTACCCTTCTTTTGACGTTTCCTTGACTGCGATTTTAAGTATCAATCGATTTCGACACATATTTTAAAATTTAACATTTACAACATTTTCCTCTCGAGTTTCTTTTCTCGAAATTTAGTATTGTTACAGATTTTTTAACTGAGATATGTAAGTATACTGCAGTCGTATTCTCTACAGTATAAAATATTCCTGAGAAAATATAACTGTCTTATCTTCAGTACAATAAATTAAATTCACAATAAGAATTTTGTATGATTCTTAAATAAAAAGAAACAATAAAATTGTTAACATGTATGTTAATAAGTTTGTTATGACATTCAAGAGGACAACAATACGTAGACATAGCGTTAGAAATAGGTGCATAGAAAACGTAGTTGGGACCGCCGCCAGCCACAGTGATTTTAACAATCCGATTGATCTCGTACATACCTATTACGAGTTGTATGTTCAGATCGTTTCGAACTCACGACACTGTATAGACATCACAATTCATAGGACACTTGCACAATTCATCACTGCACTTTGACACTGTTCCCGGGTGCGTTTCCCACTGCAATCCAAATTACACTGCAATCCTTAAAACGCAGGGAGGTCGGTTAGTCGCGAGATCACTGTCTCGGCGGCGGCGGCACCTTATATTTTTGTGCGACAACTATGTGACGAACATGCTCGATGCTATATAGTAAATTATTTTAACCACAACATTGCAAGCATGAAGCAATTATGGCGGCTATAGTTTAAATATCTGTTTTATTAAGGATCGTATCATCGAGTTAACAACTCGGGGACACAAAAATCTACATAATTCATGTAGTAGCGATGATTGCCGTCAAAAGGCAAGTTGCTGTATGGTAAACAATGTTCATGTCTGCAGGTATCATTAGCCTTGTATAATTAATGGTCGTTAATTAAACTGATATTTCTACCGGATTCTATCGAATTTTAATCCGGATTTATATATTATTGCGTATTTTCATACTCAAATATACTCGATAATGTATATAGATTGAAACCTAATTGCGTAAGTACAAATAATCATGATGTTTTATGCACTATAATGACTTAACCAAAACATAAAAAGCTATGTCCTGTGTAAAGTTACAATATCTTGTGCAGTCCCTTTATTTGAAAAGTATGCTCGTTTATAGTTTTAATCTAATAATAATAAAAAAGTACGAATATTACAACCTAGTATACAATATATAGTATAAAATGACTAAGAAAAATGAATTATAACTAGATTTTACTTTTAACTATACCATGAACTACAATTGTCACACTATCAGTCAGACTTACATAAAACATAAAACTAATTATAATTATCAATGATACGTATAAAAACGAAAGGGTAGACACACCAAATTACAACTTTTTAAGTCTGAAATGACCGCTATACGGTGAAATTACTTTTAGTATCAACAGATATCTTCGGCCTTTTACAAAAGTATGTCACATTATTAGTTTAATATTTTAATTCTACAAACGATTGTACTGAATGAACAATTTCATTACAAATAGTTTTAACAAAACATATAACTTTATTTCCTTGTTATAAATAACAATTTTCCTAAACAAACATTACAACTTTTGGAATTACTAATTAAATTTGAAACCACATTAATAGAAAATTCCTTGTCGTTGTTACATTGTAAATGTTTTAATAAAAGTATTTAGTTTTTAAAACATATATAATTACACACGTGGTAGTGGTTTATTGTGGACACAGAACTTATAATCTCGTCGGCTTAGAATGTGCATAAAAGTCATAATTTTAAATACTATTGGAAAACATAGATTGCATTTGGGGGCTGGCTAATGATACTTACAGATTATCTGGCTTCGTGAATAACAAATTTGGTGTACTTACGATAGGTGGTAGCGTGCGATGGCGGCGGGCGCCAGCGCGGAGTTCACGGAGGATGAGGAGCCCGAGTATCCGGAGCCGGCGGGAGAGGAGCCCGCCGAGGGCGCGCCCGCGGCCGATGGTATCGCTGCGGGCTCGTAGTACTCCGTGGTGAGCGTCCTCTCGTCCAGTACGTGCTCCGCGTTGTGCGCCTTCGAAGCGGACTTGATGTCCATAAAGGCGACTGTAGCGCAAAAACCGGAAACGGTGGTTCCGTTCGCACCTGCGTTCGCGTTTTCCATTCTACCCAATAACTTGACATTTTGGACTCGGCCATAGCTGCAAAGAAATAAACTGAGTTTTATAATACAAATAACTGAATAGAAAAAGTTAATACTTAAGGAAAATTACATAAAGAAGGAGAAAATATAAGACTAGTATCTTAAAAAAAGAAGGAAGGGAGTATAGTCATAGAGCCTATCATATTGAAAGAAGTGTAGACTAGATATTAATAAAACTAAAAAGAAAACAAGCATAGAATCCAGCTAACTCAGTTTATTTGCTATATATGGCTTCTATTTTTTTTTACACTTTTTATCAACAATACTTATAACGATGGTGTCATAATCAAACGTTGAGGAGTTTGATCATATTTTATTTTCGATTTTATGATTAAATAAGTCATGATTCGCATTGTACAAATTAACATCAGTTAAAAACTAAAGTATCAGATAAAATAAGTTTGTTTCTAAACTACTCAAAATGTACTTTTCGATAGGTATATCACATAAATGAATCATTATTTGAGTATTCCCAGTAATGACTTATGGTATGACACGTGCTCCCTCACTGCGAGCACCATTAGAAACCTCTAGGTCACTCAAAGGGCAATGAAGACGGCAATGCTCGAGTTTCTCTGCGAGCACCAATCCAGATCATATGATCCGCATTAAATCCAATGTAACCGACATTGCCCGAAGAATTGAAAACCTTCAATTCTCACTGTCGAGTTATCATTAGAAATTAATAGACCAATTTCTACTCGAACCGTCCGTAGAAGACTTCGGGAAGCTGGTTTGAAAGACAGAAGCAAGGAAGAAACAGTGTCTCTCCTATAACAACAAAAGGCTCGGTATGAATGGGCCCAACTTACACTTAAGATTGGTCAAATTTCGTGTGGTTAGACGAATCATCCTTGTGGTTAGGAGGATCGATTTAATGACCTAATAGTCATAATTATGACTTTAAAATAAAATGCGTTGCTAAAAATATGTTCATTCGACTAAACCTCTACATTTTTCTGTATTTCAGATTTTCTTAACCCGGTGACGTTTTGTGCGTTGCCAAGAAGGTGAACAATTTAATCTACAGAGTGTGGTACCTACTATAAATATAAAACACGGCGGAGGTAGCATAATGGTTTGAGGCTGAATGACGAGGCCTTGGAGTTGGAGAAATGTTCGATGTGAGAGCCGTATAGACTCCACAAAATACATAAATATCCTTGAATCGGCGTTGATGCTCTCATTTTCAAAACATTTGGCGATAGGAACACAGATGGCGTTAAATACCGGGACTACGCGCCATGCCATAAATCAGCTCACACAATAACATGGTTCAGAGAAAACTCCATTGAACTTCTTGAGCGGCCAAGTGTGGTGTCACACTATAAACTCCAAAGAAGAGCTAAACAAACAAACTTCAATAAACAAGAATGGAACGCAATATGTACTGAAGACTTTAGAAAATTTTCTAGGTTTCTACCGAAAATAATTTCTGCAGTAATTAAGGCAAATGTCGAACACCCGAAATATTGATTTTATATGAATAATTAAAGATGTGAACGTGTATTAAATTGTTTTAATTTATTTCGTTGTAGCATTCATCCAAAATGTAATGATATCATGGGTGCTCAATACTTTTGGCCAAGGCTACACGTCCAGTTAAGAACGAAGATCGGTTGAAACGGCGGCGACGATAGACGATGCTATGTAACAGCATTTAATTTATATTTCAAACGGTTATAATAATAACCTTCAACGAACAACATGATAACAGTTAAAATAATAAATAACACAATACAGTTAATCTTATACTATCGAAATTGTTATTCAAAACCTCATATAGACAGACTTACACCACTCACAAAGGCATACATATGCTTTTTAAATGACCTGAATAGTGGTCAATGAATCACCGATAAACAAATAATACATATAATTTAAGATCACAACTGTTAAAATAAAGCAAAGAAAAATAATAACAAGTATTTGGTATAATATCGATAAACATTTATTTTTCATTATTTCATAAATTATATGTAGCTTGTGTGTGTCGGAATAAATTATTTATTTATATTATCTGTTTATATAAAAATTATTTCGGGTATACAACTTAGTGTTTCTCATTTTCACGAAGGTAAAAAACGTAACCTAAATGTATTACTAATTTTATAAAGATTACGTGACGTAAAATGAAAGATGAATAGGCTCGGTTGCGAAGAAACAGAATGTGAAGACACACCCTAGCTTCTTATTACCTATGCCGCGCAAAGCAACAAAAATATATATTGCCAAATTCGATGTCAACTTAATGTACAGAAATGAGAGCTGGGTTTGGCAAAACAAGTGTGGAAGAAAACAATGACGTAGAGATTAACGGAAGTTCTTGAACGTTGTAAGGGACAGGTGTGAATTTAAATAGTGACTAATATTGACAAAGCTATACTCGGTTTGAGTTAATTTTAAAAAAGATAATTTAGTTTAATTTTGCCAGTGGTAGAGCCTGCAACAACGTCTGTTACACGAATAGGCCGGCTCGACCGGTGAAATACCACTACCGTACAGAAGATAGACGTAAATTTGAAGTATGCTTCTGCATTTCGACTTCTAAGTGAGATGCCGGAGGCCCGATTTCAGTCCTCCTCCTTATCCCATACCTTCCTGTTAAGGATAGGATGGGAAGGGGGAGGTGATGCATTGGAAGAACAATTGTCCTTTTCACAACGCATCTGCGACACATTTGTTTGTTGTGGATGGCTTTAGTTAACACTCACTTAACATCAGATGAACCGACTGCTCGTTTGCCATACTCTTCAAAAAAATAATAATAAGATAAAGCAAATTTATATCGTAGAAGTGAGTGACGGCAGTGAATGTCCTGGACGAAACTAAAATCCACTTAAAATTAAATCGACTAAACGGCGGGAATACCGAGAGTACATGTAGTTAACGAGTATTCGGATATACTTAGATGCATGTGTGTAGAAAAAGCGAGTAATGATTATGACAATTATAAATCCGAATCCCTGCCCACCCCCTAAGAGTTAAGGGTGTGAGGGCTTATTTACTTTTAAATGAAGACAGATTACACAACTAAGCGCGTCTCGTTTACCGATATACCGTGGCAGTTGATACATGTGTCATTATAATAGGTATGTTAGCATACATTTTGTAATACATGTACTACCTTTATGGACTTCGCCTTCAGGTTGTATCTGCCCCTACTTTGGTAATCCCACATTACTAGTGTTGTGTAGTAAATAGAGAAATATTTATCGCCAAGGTTAGGTTTAACAATTAAGAAACAAAACTTCCTAGGCGCTAAAATGGTATACCATTTCGCGATACTTCGCCACAACAGACACGTTCTATTCGATTAATTATAGAACGTCGCGCCAACTCTTTCGGGCTGGTACCCATTAATATTGGAATTCTTTTAATCCCTGAGACTATCGATTAAGTCCGCATGGTAGCTTGACTAGACTACTCAACCGAGGACCTCAGCCACCTTACAACCAGGAATAGTTTTGAAAGCGTCTATACTGCAGCAGCCAGCCATCAGTAATTATAAGAATTGCTTAAATTAATATACGCTTGTATATTATTTTTTAGAGAGAATTACACTGAGATTATCAACATTTGTGCATAAATGCTCACATAATTGATTCCATCTAAAATAGCTTTCAAACATTATATGTACATGTGCAAAAGCGAAATAATGATTCATTCATAAACATGTTGTAAATGGTGAAATTTTATAACAATAACGCACCTTTATAACAAACATTTTGCCAGTTACACCACTCTTCGTGCACACGGTTAATTTCACTGTAAAACAGCTCGTCACTAGTAACTATCGGAGCAACATATAAAATAAATAAACTACATAATTACTCTAAACGTATTCATAAAACGAGTCGAGCGAGTGGCCGGCCTGCCGCGCCGATCACACCGCGCGTTTCCATGACGCGGCGAAACAACAAAAAAATGCGACGTTGCCGCTCTTGCGAAGCTATCGAACAACGCGCGCCGTTGCCGCTCCGTCCGACTCATTGTACCTACCTACCAGCCGGTATTTTTCTTTACAACAGACATTATATCTACAGCAGTTTCCATAAAACTGTTTAAATGTTACGTTTATAGATTATCATGTTTGTGTCATGAAAAACAATTGTTTTACTACATAGATTATAGAAATTTAGTTCCTTTTCAAATAAATAATGTACAGTATACTTCAAATACATTAAATTGGTCAGCGAAGATAAACCAAAACAGATCTCAATTAAATTTACAAAATAATATATTAGAAAAGATGCCTATTTAATTTCTGAAAAGCAATTGAATTGCTTGGTCTTTCCTATTCACATTAGGTACATTACAACATTTTTTATACTTATGTAATTAAAAGACTTAAGAATTATTTAAATAAAAGATGCTTGCTATAAATAAGGGGTGCCGTTGGAACAGATGGACGCTATACCGATCGATATGCGCACACACACGCACGGGAACCTTGCGCCAGGCAGGCGGCACACTACGTTACACGCTAAAACATCACATACATTGCTATAAATCATATATAAACTAAGCGCTAAAAATACAGCTGCAAAAGATTGTAAATGTTAATTTAAAATTAACCTCCATTTATTACCCATTCGTCACAAACTCATCATACCTCATAAACAAATACCTACTAACAATTCAAGCGTCCATCGATGTTTAAAATATTACGTGGACAGATAGATAACGAGAAACTTAGCAGCGGCACCAAAGAATGATTAAATCGGTCGATGTCTAGTGCGACGTTGCCAAGCTTACTCTTACAACATGGCCGCGCCCGTCGTGCCCGTTTCCGTGTGAAACCGACACGACTGCGCCGTGTATAAAGCATAGCCGCTGGCAGTGGAGCGACGGCGACAGCGCGAACCGAAGCGAGCACTGGCACACGGGGGAAAGGGACGGGGAGGGGGAGATACCGGCACGGTGACGTCAATCTACTTTCTGAATAACTACTTCGTATATTATGCTCGCCTATAGCAATTTTAAATTTATTCTCCTGAATGTCACATTTTTGACTTGTTGTTTATTTATATACAAAGATGGAACCGATTTATAAACTTAACACGACATAGTTCAAATCCTTAAAATCATACCTATGATGTTTTGAAATAAGCAAGAAACGTAAACAATCAATTGGAAAGAACTTCCGTTTTACCAGTAGCGAACTATCATAGTCACAGATAAATTAAAAAACACAATTAAACATTAATATGGAAAAAATATTTTCGCTCTTTTTTATAATAAAGAAAGTAATCTTTCGAGTAC
>DWTW01001543.1:0-12427 GCA_018246275.1 Papilio slateri
GGAAAGGATGGGAAGGGGAAGAGGATTGGACGAGGAAGGGATAGATAGGAAAAGGAAATATCCTTTTTTCTGTCTATTCACTCCTCTGTCCATTAAAGGTAGGCAACGTATCTGCAACTCATTAGCCTTTTGCAGATGCTGTGCTCGTTTGCCACCTTTTTCCATAAAAAAAAATACTAAAAGAAAAAAAATCTTTGGAACAAAAACTATCAATACTGGAATAAAAGTGACCTTAAAGCGTTGTGATTGCGTTTAAAAATTAAAAAAGAAACGTTTATCGTATGTACTCAAGTTAAATATTTAACATGATTACGTTAATAACAAAAAACAATTCCGCGAGGTAGATTTAAGGATAACCAGTGACCGCTCATACCATTCCATTGTAATTTTGTAAATGCATTTCGGAATGAGGCTGTCGGAAATGAATGAGGTCATTTTAATGCCGGATTACTCTTGTTGTTTACCAATAACATTAATGGTATTTGTAATTTTAATTAAAACGACGAATCCCTATAACGGCGGTCTGTAGTTTTATATCATTCGTAAGGTTCTTTAATAGCTGGCTGGTCGTGTGCAGTCCATTTGAAAGGCACCTTAAGTGAGTCGAGTTACGTACGGTTTAAGTTCAAACATCTTCAAGGATCTTTTCTAAAATCGAATCATCTTGATGTACGATTTTATATCCTTTTGCCTTTTATAACTGATCTCAGTTTTCCTATTGAAAAGTTCAGTATAAAGCATATTGGTTTTATTTGATGCTAGTACATTTTGCAAGTGACATATTAACGTGGTTGCCTACGCAACATACAGACAACCGGACGGCGCCGCGCCGACGCCTTGGCCGGAACACGGACCGAGTGCGTGCCACACTGACTTATGTGTTAATCACGATAACCCCTTCTACAAAGTTTCACAAATGCTATGTAAGCTTTTTTGATTCAGAAAATACTTGTGATATCATTATTTTCAATCCACAGTAGATCTTTCGATTGCATCGTCACTTAATAAGTTTTTTATGGAAGAAGGTGGCAAGCGGTTCACCTGATGTTAAGTGACAGCTATCCATAGATACCCACAACGAGCTAATGAGTTGCAGATGTCTATGGACAACGGTCATTTAACATCAGGTGACACCAGTGTAACATCAGTGTGAATATCACGAGTTCGATTCGACATCGAGCGACCTATTCGTGCAACAGATGTTGTTGCGGGATCTACCACTGTTAGCTTACATAGTTTTACTACTTCTTTTTTAACTTTAACCCGTACACGTATACTGGTACAAGTGATCAATTGTACCACTTTACGTGCATAAAAATGCTTAAAGGGAAATAGGTTACATAAATACAACTGACGCTATTTTATAAAATGCCATTAAAAAAATTAAATATTCAGGTCTTTTTCTATTAGAATTAGTAACTACACTTCAAAATATATATATAAGATTTCCATAGAAATATGTCAAAATTCATATTGTAGCGCAATGTATATATATATAGTTACATATGCTACGTATTTATACTGACAACGGCAAACCCGCTGGGATCAAGTGGCCGCCACTCGGATAATAGTTTCAACTGGCAATTACCTAGTACTTAAACTTCAGACCGCATCAATTAATATTCTAGATTGTTCTGGCCATGGATAAGCTCTGTAGTGTTCACTTGCAGTGCATAGATGCTTACGTCATATAATATAATTGGGTAAGTCGCCTGAAAGAAATCCTTTACACAATTTGCTATTTTTTTAAAGAAAGTATTAACAAGTTCAGTAAATTAATTTATTAACATACTTTTAAATGATTCCATCTAAGCTAATGTGTGTAAAAGCAAAATGTGCTACACGGTTCACGAGAGCAATCGAATGGTATATTCGAACCCACGACCTTGTGTTTCGCAGGCTACATCATGACCTAAGCTATTAAGCTATCGGAGTTTAATATTCGTTATTATAATTAAAATTTATTTGTTTAAACGTAGGTAAACTTTGCAATCTCAGTTAGGTCTAATTGACAATATGCAGAGCTTAGAAGGGACTTGCTTATTCATTGGGGGCTTTTAAGCTAATTGCTTTGCATCTGGACTTGACAATACAAATTAAACAATGTTTCGTATACGGGGATTTAATGATTGCTTCTGAAAATTAGTGAAACTTTAATCGTATTATTTTATTCAAATTCGAAAATAAAATAGGATCTCACTTTTATATCTCATTCAGGTCAGGACCAAGATAGAAATCTATATCGACTGTTCGCTGATCTTATAGACGATTTGTTTCTAAATGTGACGGGGGAATTCATCGTCATGGTATAATGGTGTCAATTTTGACTAAAATGGACTAACAGATGAATGTACGGCTATATTTGCTTAGTTCGTTCCGTGGCACTTTTCAGTAAAAGCCTCCTCAATCCTTTTCAATTCTCACCTAACATCACAATTGCTCGATGCATAAGTACAAGTTTTGCCTACGCAATCCAGTTGTATTAAACACGTTTTATTTTTTCCCCATTATATCCATGTAAGATTTTGTCCTATGAGATGCTAAGCATTTGGTTGATTTGAATTTTAATGAGTAGAATTAAAACAAAGCAATTTAAATAAAAGCTTAAAAACCCTAGTACGTTCGTCTGAAGAGATCAAAATGATAGTAAGAATATCTTCATAAATAAAGTTGTTTATAAATTACACGATCAGGAACAATGCAGCCGGAGTATATCTACGGCGAATCGCAGTGAAACGTAATAGCCGCCTCGTTAGTCGGACGTAACAAAACGTAACGTGTCCGAACGTAACGAGAAAATTTAGAACGACATTACTACACTACGTGATAACTGCATCGGAGAACGTTTTTAACGTGTAATGAAATATTATAGGTTATGACGACGGAATTCCAAATTTAATATTAACCTGCAATAGTAGTTTTAGTTAGTATTTCTTGTAGTTTTTCTATTTTCAATTCATTGCTTTTTAAAGATATCTTTTAAAGTATACGTAAAAGCTCTTCTACATTGATACATTCACTATGAGTACGTGTATGGTACCTTCAATGGTATCTCACCGAATTCTTGTCCGGTATAATAAGTCCGTTTTAGACAACCCTCACTTATACTGATTTTGCATTATAAATTTTCTTTAATTTTGTTTTTGTATTCATCCTTTCAACTTGTTAATTCTTCTTTTCTTAACACAAAAGTTGGCGAAAGCATCCCATCTTATCAACTATTCTAATTTTGCGGATGCTAGTTGTTAGTGGTTGCCTTACATCAGGTGAACCAACTTGTTTGCCTCATTTAAGGATTAAAATATTAGAATAGGTTTATTCAAAGGCCCTACGCTGCAATAAGATATTTGAGAAGTTATAGAACTTCAAGCTCGAACAATACATATAGTGATTATTTCTCGGTATTGATTTGTTTTATCGTAATTAAAATCTCATAACACTATACCATATTCGATTCAGCGTATAAGACTATTTATTATACGCGTTTTGTTCCACGAACTGGTTGTGATATCCTTTGCTGCGATCTTTATTTTCTGATGTATTCTCAATAGATACACAATATATCTCTATGTTTTCTCAATAAAATACCGCATAGGACTTGATTAAAATAGGTGTAGGAGGAGACTATTTCAAATGCTTTTATTTAACCCATTGAGTCACTTAGTAATCTTCAGTATTAATAGATGCGGCTTCAGGTCTTAGCCCTGATTAATTGCCTTTTGAAACTATTGTTCGGCTGTTAGACGCTTTGTATAAAATGACAGGGTCTCTATAGATTAGGGTTGGTTTTCCATTAGATTAGGTTACTTCTGCAATTTGAAATTATTGGTATCTTAACATATTGTATATAATTTTACATTGAGAATAGCAATTTTATTTTCCGGTACTGTTTTAGTAGTTTAGAAAACCTTATAGTCGTCAATATCTCAGTGCTTCTATGACATGTTTTCAATGCTTACATTTTATAAATTGATTGCTTCCATAAAACTATGTACCGAGTTTTGTCTGCGTTGTCATCTCGGACATCGTAACCTCCTGTATTTTTGGAAGAGATATTTAGAATACGAATAATGACATCTAGCTTTATGTGACAGAAATTTTAGGCCCTAGTAAGATTTTCCAATCTTGACAACCGATTCATCATCCGTTGATGGCGATGGCTAAGAGATGGCACTGTAAAAAATATTTTTCAGATAACATATACATAAATGTAAAAATAAAAAACTGTATCTAAAAATAAAATCTCATCCAAATCGTTAGAGCCGTTTTGGAAATATACAAGAATTACTTGTTTTTTTTTATACTAAGATAAGATTCTTAGTTTTAATAACAGAAACACCACCATTGAGCAGCGTTTAATCTACTCGGGCAATGCCGAGTGTTGTTGGGTGGTATAACCTATCTTAACAAGGTAAGACATGTATTGAAAATTTTCTTCACAACATCAAAAAGGTTGGTCGCAATAACATCAGAAAATTTTGATTGACTTTATACAGACGATTTAATGGAACAACCACAAAATGATATTAATTCAAATGTTAAAACCTCATTTTAAATAAAATGCATGCAATAAAATATCAAATAGATTATTTTCCTGTAATTTTCTTTTCTATTTCAGCGCGCTCCGGAAGCTGATATGTATCGGAGGCGTCGGATTTCATTCAATCTCTTCAAATTATGCAATGCTGGGACCTGTATATTGAGCTCATCCAAAGAGATTAAATTCACTTTGTGTGTACTCTAACAAAATAACTATCTGTGTTTCTTTACAACATCTCTTAAACTCTACATCTCCCTAGATGACGAATCTCTCTTCTTTCACATCCAAACTGTTGTAGATTTTCTCTTTCTTAAGATTGCCACTAATTAAAAACGAAAACAGGTTGCATTGTCCTTTGTACCTTTCGTCCTTTAATGTAAGAATAGGAACATTTCATATAATAGCATTTTATACAAAAGCGCATCTGCAATTTATTAGCTTGTTGCAGATGTCTATGGGTAGCGGTCCCTTGATATCAGGTGAAGCGCTTGCTCGTTTGCCACCTTATTCTTTAAAATCTTGTTCGTATCTGATTTACCTGTCCTAAATTTCCGACATATGTGACAGTATGGGACAACTTAAAATATTCAATTATGAACCCTGAATTCTTTTAGCACGTTTGCTAGACACCTAAGACCCTAGACAACTAAGAAGGTACAGAAATTCTGTGTACTTTAAATCGAAGAGCAGTAATATCGAACCTTATGGAAGATGTTGTATTCGTAACTCAACTCCCTTTACAATTGAATAGTATGTTAATGATTCAAATCCATAATAAGCTAAATTATAACAAAATATCAGTAAGTTGCAATAGCTTTAAGATCGTATATATCCCCACAGCGGCTTATACCGAGCAGAGCAGTTAGAGTATTTCCTTTGATTACGGTACCGTCTTCTAACACAATCTAAGCTAATGGCGACGATTAGTGGAGCAGTTTAGATGGGGGCTTGGCGGTGGATATTCTTGTATAATTACAGGAACTGCACTTCGCTTCTCGACAATTGAGTCAAACGACAGCATCCAAGGTATAACTGTTTCGATTAAATGTCTGTTCTATGAGTTTGCAACGTTAATCTGTGGATCTATATTTCTTAAAAATATTGATCTTACTATATAAAGCGAACCATTCTTGCATATTTCGCTTATTTCGGACACGGCTCTAACGATTAGGATGAAATTTTGTGTATAGATACGGTTTTATTTTTTAATTTATCTAAGTAGGTGTTTTATTATTTTTAGAGCGCCATCTATTTCTGTCATACTACATCTCTACATTGTTGTCAATTGTCAATGGATGATAAATTTATTGACAACTTGAAATTCTTCGATACTGCCCTAGATGTCGTGGTCCGAATATTAAATATCTCTCAAAAATACGATCCTACGAAGACAGATGACAACTCAGAGCGAAGCTCGGTCCACAGTTAATATTATTTAAGCAAAAATTACACTATTAGTAAGACACATGCTAGAGAATTTATATAACCAAAACTCTCCTGACCGTCGCAGGTGTTGACGTGTTCAACGAAAAAGCCATCGCAAAGAGTTTCATTATGTTTCCAATGTTTATGGATTATTCTTAGTTGAATCTGGTATATAATGACTTTTATTTATTTTATGAATAAAATTAATAAAATATTGATTTTTTTTTGTTATTTTTTTCTAAAAGAAGGGGGCAAACGAGCAGTGGGAACCACAACGTGATCACCGTCGCCCATGGACATCGGCAACACCAGAGGAATTGCAGATGAGTTGCCGGCCTTTAATGCAAATTTTTATTTTGTTGAAATTGTTTATTAATTTCAAAGGTAATTAAATGTTTTTGAAATCAACACCAATATGTTTTATTAAAATGAAGTGAAGAAAATATCGTATAAATAAATTCAATTATACAACACAAGTTACCTCTAATGGCTGTGCATTTATACAATCGTAGTGAACAATAGACTCAATTACAGCGGCAAATGATACAATTACAGTGAAATAGAGTAAATGTGCAGTATACGAGTACTGTGTCACGGCGGTGGCAATATTTTAGTTCTAACGGTACTTTCACGAAGAAAATAAATATTAAAATATTTATTAGTGTGATTTAGAGAAGAGAAAAACCTGCAGGTTATATATTTAATGTTTGTTTGGTAAAATGCTATGATAATAAACGTGTGACCTGATCGCTTCCTTATTTGTGTCCTTGTTTGACCAATTGACGAATTGACTAATTGACGAATTAATTGATTAATGGACTGATGGATTAAGGAGTTGATGGATTATTTATTAATGAATTAATAAACAAGTTAATTAATTAATCTATTAATTTAATATGGGTTATCAATAAAATTACATGTAATAGCTTCATAGCAAGTACACGTACAAGTACATTATATATCACCTAGGTAATAAGTAAGATGGAATTTCAATTAAATATAAACATAGCGTATATAAAGTACAGGTGCATTAACCAATAATATAAATATACAAAAAACACCAACTCACTTGCAATTATTTTGATATTAACTCTCAATACTCAACATCAGGTAACTCACTTCTTTATTTTATTGAAAGCTCAAATATATAATATATCCTAATCTCCTCTCAATATCCTAATCGATATTATAAATGCGTATGTGAGTTTGTGCGAACATAATTTGCAAAACCTTTGTCAGGGATACAGAAAAGAACATGGGTACCTTTTAACCCGAAAAAACTTCCAGGGATGGAGACAGAGGGATGGATAAATACAACCGGTCGCCATGGTAATGTGTGACGTGGCAATAACAACTTTTTGACAGTTTGTTACTGTCATGTCGTACCAACAATAAAATGAATACCAAGGAAACTGATAATATTTTTTTAACATTCACCTATAAATGTCAAACAATACAATACAATGAAATCAGGTTACAAAGATTTCCAGCGAGGAATATAAGAAACGAATACGTGCGAAGCCGCGGGGAACAATTAGTAACCAATATTACTTCATAGCACTAACTTTCAAGTTGAGAGCAAATTCACTAAATTTATTTTAAGTTTCGAACAATATAGCTTTTTTGTGCCTATGTTCTTACTTTGGCTTTCATTCAAGCTTTTTTTTTCTTAACAACTATCGGAAATTTAAACTCAGAATAGACTGGAAGGTTTAAACGGCGATTAACTATGGGCGTTGCGGCGGGAGCTTAATGTTGGGTTTTGGTTTCGAGTAAAATATCATTGCTTATATCCAATGATTTTCAAGTATTTAATGATACTCTGTTAAACCTATAATGAAATAAAAAATAATAGTGGCAGAGCCAGAAGCAGTAGCTGTTGCATGAATGAGGAGAAAGCACTATCTCACAGAATAAAAGGGGCATCAATTAATTACGTGAAGTGATTTGTCGACAATTTGCTTAATTCTTCTTACTTTAAAACTAGGCGATATTTGCCGTGACACGCGACATTGAGTGAGGTTCGGTTCGACCCCACCCTAAACGCCCCACATTATTAACGGACGCCTCCAAAGGCGCGAAGTACTTCTGTTTCGTGGCATGATTGAAGTTCTGCAGGCCCCATCTTCTTGTCGTCGTCCTATCTTCTCTGCCCTTCTTTATTCTACACAAAGGTACTACGCATATTGTAGATGTCAATGGGTAGCAGATCGTCACGAAACATCAAAAATAAAAAATATAAAAGAAGCCTTAGTCGGTATGAGTACACTATATTAGATTAGTAGTAGTTATTAGCCATCGGTATCAGATTTTAAAGTCCTAAATCTCATGAATATTTATTTATTTATTAATTTTTCGTTGATAAATCGTTCGTAATTAAGGACTTAAAAATAACAAATAGAGTGGAAGCCGCCAGATCAATTCCCCCGCCGCCGGCGACCGACAATTATGTCGGCGCGCTGATTTCTCTACGGAAACAATTTTGATCGGAAAAATTCGAAAAAAAAAATCACGAAGAGTTCGAGTTGCGATTCACGGTAACAAGCGAATTACATCTCTGGGGTTATAGAATAAAACTACATGGCTTGTTAGATTAAAATACTAATATTATAAAGAGGAAAGATTTGATGGTTCGTTTGAATTGAATAGACTCTGGTACTACTGGACCGATTTGAAAAATTCTTTTACCATTAGAATCCTACATTAAACAAACATGGGCCATAGAATATTTTCAAAAAAGTATTTTTTGTTAAATACCGGTGCAAAGCCGGGGCGGGCTGCTAGTTTTTAATATTTTTATATTATTTCTTCTTCTCTGTCACTCTCACCAGTCGAGAGAAGTCCACTGCTGGACGTAGGCCTTCCCTAGGAACCGTCATTACAGTGGGAGTATTTAATAACATTGCTGCGTAGTACAGTATCACCTCGACAGCGTCGCCCGCGCGAATACAAATCGCTGGACTGCACCTATATTAAACCTGTACACACATATAGTTACTCTCTATAAGCCTTTATCGTGATGGTGAACTATGATAATAATCACAACTGACTCGCAATACGCGCAACAATATGTATTGATTATATAAAAAAGTAAAAGGTACGGTAAAACCAATAAGTTGGTTAGAATTTTATAATCTATTAATACCGTAAAGCATTTTTACCATAAGCATTATTTCAGAGAGAATGGTTCAGGACGATAAACAATCCAACACGAACACACCAAAGATTCATCTTCGTGTCTTCAACATTAGCCCACGAAATCTCAGAATAACATGTCGTATACAAAACATTGGCTTCTTTTAATTAAATATCCGTAATCGATTCAGGTCGATATACCCTGAGAGCATTCCCAATTAACGGCCTAAAATGATTGGCCGCTAAATTTGACAGCCTTATTGATTTTACAATGATTTTTACTCTGCGGAGAACGATATACGTCTGTAGACATTTTTATTTTATTTTTCGTAGATTGAAAATCATAGTTAAAGAAGTCGGATAATAATGACAACTATTAGAAAGTATGTTTGATGCGACTTTAAAGGACTGATTCATACTTTTGTCACAAGATGAAGAAGTATTGTGAGTTATGGAAAATGAGTTGAGGAATAGATGAGCAAAAACTTAATGATCAGTCGAAAAAATTAACCTTTTAACATCCTCACTCTTTCATGTAAATGTGATGGTTATAAAAATGACTGGTGTTAATTATTGGATTGGTGAAATATGGGAATGCCCTAGAACCTTTTTCAGGAGCCCTAACTCATTTTCACTAAATCTGGCAGCGTTGGTCCTTTTCTTATGGGAAAGAGCTATCCAACAACCATCAATTATAGTTTGTATGTAATTTTAAGGTTTACTAGCATGAAAAATTATGGGAAGTCTTAGTAGCAATAAAAAATAAGGGAGCTCTCATTGTTCTCAAGCGTTGTTTGGAACATTTCCCATGGGATAAGCAGTAAAGAGCGATGACATTTCTTCACAAAAGAACAACCCGATCGGTAATAAATTGGTGTTTGAGTGAACTGTGTTTAATTGAATTTTAACCTAGTTTAGAATAATTTTTAATCAGTAATACTCATGTTGCTGTTTTTATCTCCGATGGCAGAGCCTTCTTACAATTGCAGTGCATAATAGTCTTAATTGCAGTGGCAAATGATGCAATTACAATGAAATGAAGACAATGTTCTTGTAAATACTACGGCGACTAGTGACGTTACGTATTTTCCTCTATTACTCGTATGAATATTAAAATTATATTTGTTACATATCTGAACAGAGTTCATGTGTTGAATTCTGCATTGCTTTTTTGGTTTGTATTTTAAAATTATCCAGCTTGACGAACTTGCGACCTAATCAGTGCAAAGGATCCAAATTACTATTTTTAGTTTTAAAGTTGATAAAAAATACCTAGAAAGATTTCTTTAATTAGATACCTATATATGTACGTACATAACACAAGTATACGTACAGATCAAGCTAGTAAAATTGTAAGAAATATAAATACGATAAGAATAGTGCCTAAAAATCTTCGAAAGATAAACGTTTAGAACTTAATACTGAAGCATTCAAAGTAACTTAATGTTAACATAGATGCCGCTGCTACTGCCGACGCTGAATGCGAAAGCTCAAACAACTTGGTGCTTTTATTTTGTTAAACCGGAAATTAAACTGTGTACTCGGAGCAATTTGAAATAGAAACTTTCTACAGTAAGAATAAATCCCTCCTTATTCCTAACCAAAGATGCTGGAAAGAAAAACGCCTTATTTTTAAACGAACAAAGAAAGAGGAGGAAAGGGGCCGACTATTCTGCAGTATTATTTATAGTATATATCATTAGGTGATTTCTAAAATATTTTTAAAATATCCAACTGTTCTTTATACATATATATAAAACTTATTGTATATAAACTAATCGATTAAGAAATGAAATTTTAATTATTCATTCTTATAACGTATTCGAATTAGTATGACAAGTTTGAAAGGCAGACAGTTGAACCACCAGGTACGATTCTCTTGTTCTTTGAATTGTAAATATGACAATAAGACAACAATATTGTACCGCAGCGGTCGGCCGCAGCGCCGCGCCGCGCCGCGCCGCGCCGCGCCGCGCCGGCGGACGCAATCTCCAATTAACGCCTTGGGTTAATTTGCAAATACAATTACTGCAGCACTCGACCACTTTAATTTCGAGTCCTGCTTTTAGTGACGAACTTAAAGTGGATGCAAATTTAATTTCATGCTAACAGAATTAGTGTCGCTTTTGTTTCATTAATGAATTATACTTTAACTTAACTGAGTAACATTTTATTGCATAAAAGGGACATAGACGATTGTACAGAATTCCTGTATAAGACCAGCTCAAGTCTTGCAAGCGCGTACCAGTCGCATAACTATCAATTGAACTTATAAATCGCCATGCCTTTGAAAGCCTGCCTTCAAAAGTTAGATTTTTTAATTATTTTATAAGGTACATTTTTAAAGAAAAAGTCACGTATATACAGTTCAGAATACAAAACACGTTATTTTATTTAAAATAACACCGATGCAAAATTACGTTAATTTACGTCGTCAAATTTTAAGTAATTATTGGCAACTAGTAAACTACGGTGGCTAATCTTTGGCAACTAATTTGAAGTTTTAAAAAGGTTTCTAAGTGTTAAACAAATTGTGCGATCAACTAATGCTCTCTCTAGGTTCGGTCCCTCATATCTGAGGATCGTGGTCAGCATCAGGGTTGCATCTGGAGCAGATGATGCAGATGATGATGATGCTTCCATCGGTTTCTCTACAGCGCGTTTCTTACGGCCGTGAGGAATTTGGACGAATACTACAAATCACCCATGCAAAAATGTTGAATTATACATAACTACTGACTTACTAAGTCAGTTATTACGAAAACCTTCGTAAAAATCTACATATCTGAGGGAGAAATTCGATGACATATAAAGTATCGTACACAATTGCCTTGTAAAAATGAGATTCTATTTCTGGAATTGTCGCTGATTAAGTGATAGATTAAGTTTTTTGATATACTTAAGTTTCTCTCACTGATTGACTGAATCACTTATTAATTCGGGCATAAATTGGCGCGAGAGCATGACCATTACACATTACACATTTGTGTCTAATTAAGATCGTGGAAAACATGTATTTATAAATTATATTTTTCAAACGATAAAATTTATTTCCAATTAAAGAATACGAATCGTCGCAAATTGACAATTTTATTTTCCGATCAAAATTATTTCCGTCGAGAATTCAGTTCGACGTCGTAATTGTTGGTCTATCCGCGGGGGATGAATCTTGCGGATTCTGTGTCGCAATTGTGTAGCTTTAACGTTATTTATTAATTTTATAAAATGAAGAATGATGATTTTTATAATCATATAAAATTAATATATAATTTTGCATCGGTGTTATTTTAAATAAAATAACGTGTTTTGTATTCTGAACTGTATATA
>DWTW01001544.1:0-12423 GCA_018246275.1 Papilio slateri
TTCATTGAAATCGGTCCAGCCGTTTCGGAGCCTACCCGGAACATACACACACACTTTCATTTTTATAGATATAGATAAAACGACGAGCAAGTCAGGAATGAACAAATTAATAATTAAGTTAGGAACACTATGTTATCTGTTTGTGTACCTACATGTATGCATGTGTGATCTACATGTGAGTGTGTGTGCGTGTGCGTGTGCGGAAGCAGTTAATGCATGTGATTAAGATTGCATTTAAGTATAACGTTGTCCAATGTAGTGATGGCGGCCCGACAACCGCTGCTGCCCCACTTGCCGCACACCCAGCGCCGCTTCGGCCCGCTGCTGCCGCCCTTGTGCAGGCTGAAGTTGTAGCCGCCCATCTGAATCATCGGATTCCCTCTATTCGACGTTATAAATATCGGTTCTAATAAAACAGACATGTTAATTTTAGCCATATATATGATATATAAAGTAAGAATTCCATATGAGAGGTAATTATTATGCAAATAAAGATACAACTAAATTAAATGTATGTAATGAAGTAGAAGATATTCTTAAGTAAAGTGTATCTGCGTTTATTCTATAATCTTTACTCGAGTGCACTGGTAGTGGAGAGCAGGGTTCCCAACCGTACGATAATTATCGTACGTGTACTATAATTATATAACTACGTATGATGCACGATAGAATATTACTATCGTACGCAGATTGTATGATAATTTACATAATGATGCAAAATTTGAGAATTATACTGATAACAATTACTATTCTTTTTTGCTGTAAGCGCCATCTATCAATATCATCCATCGTCCGAATTCGGTAATGTTTAGTTCACAAATGTCTCGCAATTTTTGTGTTGTTGTTTTATTGAAAAATGGGTCGTATTAGACCGGTTTTTTTTTGGTATTTATTGTTGGCAACACTATATTTCGATAAATACGATAATTGACAACAATTTTGATCCATATACGATAATTTTACGGCCCTGGTAAGATAGCTGCCTGGCTTCAGGTTGTCGGTTGGTGAAGTCAGTCTGTGCCAGCTACGAGCGAGGACAGATGTCTACTAGACGATTGGTGTGCAACAGAACATATATTATACCAAATTTCAATTGTTAATCAACTATCTGAAAGAGTCGAAACAATTTTAACAGTGGTAGACCCCACAATTGCACAAATGAGCCGGCTCGACAAGTAAAATACCACGATCTCACAGAAGACATGCGTGAAGTAGAAGTATGCTTCTATGTTTCGTCTGATGATGTAAGTACCAGAGGCCCAATTTCAGTCGTCTTCCCTTTCCCATTTTTCCTAATAAGCATAATATGGGAAGGGAAAGAGGATTGGTCGGGGGAAGGGGTGAATAGGAAAAGGAAATATCCTTTTTGCCGTCTTTTCCCTCATCTGTCTATAATTGCAGTATGGACTTCGGTCGTACTGTGCCGACCTCACAAAATGGGAAAAGGACAAAGAAAGAAAGAAAGGTTTATTTATGTTCCAAGATATTTATTTTAAAATAAATATTCTTAATACCCTATACAAAAAAAAAATAGGAACATTCATGCCTTCGTTATGGCTAACTTATAGTTGTCACAACGTAATAAGCCCGTTCTAATACTTGTAGACACAAAGAAACTAAAATTACACAAAAGAGGCTATTGAACTTAGTTGCGAATAATTGGGTAATTTGTTTTCTAATATATTGAGTCACATACCTTATTACGTCCAGCGTTGTCGAAATGCGCGTATTATATTGTGATAACTTGACATACGTGTAGACAATTTACGTGATTTTTAAATATTTGATACAAAGAAGCAAAACTACAATACTCAATGAATGATTAAAATAAATAAACCGTAGTAAAAATGTGGGTTTTTAAACTTTTAAAGGATAATATAAGAATTTCACATAAAAATACATATATGAAAATCAATATTTACGTGAATTTTTTTTTATACATACAATGTCTGTCAGACAGTCACTCCTCTCATTTAGTTTGCCTTATCCGGAACAAATCTTAACTTGACCCCAATTACACCGTAACTTTATTAGTTCAGTGATTGTGAGGTTTCTGTTTTACAATGATATTATCAAAGGTGATAAGTGTTGATGGACAACCGGAATGGACTTTGCCACAGATCCATCTAATGCGGGAACCTCTGCTGCCACTCCATTTATTGTACCTATATCGACCTATTTGTATAACCGGCCTACCTTTCCGTGACTCAAGAAATATTGGGTCTGAAACAGAATTAGATAAATTAGATAAAGTAAAGAGACATCTATAGGATGATTAAAATAAAAGACCAAGAGTTGGAAGCAATACAATATTATTTTTTAAAAAGAAGAAAACGTTCACATTATAAAACTTTAATTCTATTTTACCAGGAGTTCGCACTAAAAACATTCAATATGTAAAATTTCGAAATACATCGCTTCGAAAAGATTTTATAACATGTTAAAAATGTGTGTTTTTACCTTGAGTTCACACTGCTGAAAACATCACATAAAACATGGCCTTATCTCTCTCTCTTTCTCTATAGATAAAAACAGAGATGGTTTAGCATGTTTTATATGAATGTTTCCGGCAGTGTGAACTCACGGTTACAGAGCTGCGTGGACAACATGGACGTGATAAGCGTGTGACGATAACGTTAAATGCCACAATACTTAGTTACAGCACGTACAAGGTACAAGTTTTAAGCTTGCCTTTGCGATATATTTGATTTACTAAATGTTACAACTTGTTAAATGACAATGTTAGTCCGATACATTGACAGGAAACAAGGTTTTTCGTAAATATTTCGGAAGTACGCATTTAACTAAAAAGTTAATGCAATTACTTAATTATAAAAATGTACGTAACGTGGTATCTTTATGGTTATGTTATTATATGTTTTGATAAATGTACAAGTTCGTTAAACAAGTATGCATAAAACTTATGCTTATACTACCCTTAATCATTTTATAACTAAAAATACTGCGTGTCTTTAGATTTTGAGTTTACACAACAACGAAAAGTAAGGTAAAATTGGTCGGTCCACGTTGCGTGAGGTCTTCCGACGCTACGTTTCCTGCTGTTTTCTTAATCAGGGACTAATGATTATGAGGCTTTTGATGTACAATAGTATCGTTATACGTAGTAATGGTAGCAGTGCATTTGTGCGAGTTTATTTTACCGCAGACCCAACGCACGCGAGGTCCGTTTTGACCAGAGCACTTGTTGTACCTGTACCGGCCCATTAGGATGACTGGTTTACCAAAACGCGAGACGGTGTACTCGAGCTCTGAAATAATACATTAAAATTATTTATTTTTGTTTAAGAAGCCGAGAATAAAAAAGTTCTTTGATAAGAACCAATCTGATACCCAGTAAAAATAATTTTATTCTATCTACTAAAAATACTTTAATAGCTCAAACAGAAACGTTTCTTAGAATAAAATAACAATTCTTAAGACCGACAAATCACGTGAAACTACTAAAATCTCATAGAAGCTGTAACTTCATTCCGCATAGAGAAGGCCAGGGATTATTAAGTATAAAAAATTTTAGCAATCAAAACTATATTTATTAATAAGCATAATTAAAAAATCGGTACACTTTAATGGCTATGATCAAGATAATAAGTGATAATTGTATCGTCAAATGTGTAGATCTTGGCCTTGCAACCAGTTGTCTTTTGGCTGCACACCCACCGAACACGTCTCCCCTTGCTGCCGGCCCACTTGTTATATCTGTAGGAGCCCAGCAGCATCACCGGCCGTCCCTGCCGGGATATAGTAAACGTCGGCATCCCTACAAAAATACGTGTTTACTGTTATATTATTGATTGTCATCATCAATTGATACATAATAATACATTTTGATTTTTTTAGTTATAATGCTCGATAAACACAGGGGACACATGTTAGGTTAGGTTAGGTTAGCAATGTTTCAAAAAGTTCTCGCAACTGTTCAGCGCCATATTTGAATGTGTTAATTATTCTACTAAATTAAAAAATAAGAAATAAAACATATTTTCTTCACAATTGAATTTATATATGCAAATAAATATTAATTCTAATTTATAAAACATAGGCATTGGTTTAGCTACATGTTTAAAGAAACTTCGGTGATATGAATATCACAATTAAAAAAATATAGAATATACTATATTGTTAACGATGTATTGTATTATTTTAATTTTGTAAATTTTTTCGTTTTAATTTTGTATTTTTTCTGTACGGTATTTTAACTATATTTATTATCTATGTACTTTGCTAGGTCATTTAATAGGTACTTAGAAAAAAACGTTAGAGATTTGAATTTTTAATAGATACATTATCAGTGGGTAGTCGCGACACCCATAGTCGTAAGCAGTCGTCCGATCGTTACGGTGCGCACGATACGTTGTTTTGATTTCTCTGCCTTTTCGCTGCGATCCGCTACAATCTATTAAACGGTATCGGCTTAATAAATTACATCCCATAATACTTTATGTACCGATAACAGGTCGTTTCAAACGCGACCCATCCTCTTGGCGCCTTTAGATGCAGCCGCCGTACGACACATGTGAAAAGGAAGATCGTAACATTTTGCTGCTATTTGACGACATCATGGCATAGTAAATATTAAGTACCAATCATTATACAATGTTCTTTAGCACAATATATTCACAACTTTATGTATTGAAATTATGAATAAAAAATAATTCATGCGAAATTGAGTCGCGTCTAGTGTCCTAGAAATGGGCACGCACTTACCAAAACATTACATTGAAATAACTTACGCGAATAAATGTCACATAGATGATCAAACACAAAGAAAAAGCCAAAGTAAAGATCAAAGCAGCGAAGCAAAAAGTTTATTTATTCTACCGCACCAGTTGCTCATATTGTAAGTAATACTAATATTTATTTTTTTAAACCTTAACTCGCAAAGTTGCTCTTATATCGATTGCCTTGGTGTTTGTTTAAAGGAGTTTGTTGTTGTTTGTTTGACTTAATCGCAAATGAAGAATTCAACAGTTGACTCATTAGCATATAGCTATCGTCAAGAAGTCGCGATGCTATGCATCGTCGTCGTGTGAAGTTTCCGAAGTCGGGACAAAGCTTTGCATTCATCAATAGGATTAAAACATCTTTGCACGTATTAATTAAAGGACTGTTTAATTTTCATTGATCGCTCAGTGCTGCGAACATTCGCACGCACCGAAATTTTCGTCAGAGAATAACTTAAATACTGAAAGGTGGAGAGCCACCTCTCGAGCGAGCGGTGTTCACATTTCCTTTAATTGATGACATAATTTTATTATTCAATAGAGTAGGCGTTCATATTTCAAGTAAAGGAGTGTTTAAATATAAAAGGCTATAACTTTTTGAAGGGCCCTGCAAATATTAAAATGATTAAGATGGTTCCGAATGTTGATTTGACACAGTTTTGGTGTGAATTAGAATATATCTTAAAGAGCAATCTATTATTCTAGTCTCAATTGTACTGAAAGTAGGGAATAATGATAACAGATGTATTATGAGCGAGTCGTAAAATTATTTGGCGTTCTTTATTAAGACGAAGCGGCTTACGAAAACGCCGCAATTTCATGTTATAAAAGAAAATTTATTGCTACACGAGATATCCACTCAATCTGAAGATAATTTCAATACAATTTTGTTCTGCTTCTATCGTTAAAGTAAACAATAAATCTTAATCCCTGATACTAACTCTTACAAATGCTCTTGTTAATATTTTGGTGGAATAACTAAGCGCAAAACAAAAAATATTTTTCCATTATATTTGTAACCACTACTAAATTCTGTAAGTTTTTAAATAATTCTTAATTACATAGCAGAGTAGCTTAATCAGATTTAAATTCTGTTTTTCTATAAATCCATCAAGATGTACATTGTACATCAGTTAAAATCTTGTGGTTCAATCTAAGCTCGTATTAGTATGCAGCGCGTATTATTCCGTAATTAATGCTGTTACGATCAAAGCGTTCCACTGCCACGAATTAAAACGTCGTTATATACAATTTGATTAAGGCAGTCGAAGAGAGTTGAGGTTTCTGATTCTGTTCTCAAACAACGTTATACTATAAATTCGAAATAGTATACATTTTGCTATGTGCTTCTGGAAAATAAACACATAAAATAAAATAAAATAAATAAAATAAAAATAAGAAAAAGGCAACGTTAGCAGTAGTTATTGTTTTTCTCAAAAAATTAGGCAGCTAGTCTTTTTTTGATTATTGCTAGATTAATATTCGATCCCCAACTAATACGCGGCGAGGCATCGGACTAACAATCTCGCCGGTGGGTAATGTTTATCGTGGGTATATATGTCTGTATATATACTAGTTTTAGCGGTGCCTTCGCGTTGATTATTCCTTTCGAAAAAGATGTTGCTATACTTGATTGAATATTGAATTGACCACTGGAATCTACTTATTGGAACGCCAGATGGCGTTAAATGTCATTCAATTGGAACGCCAGATAGCGTTGAATTCTATTAAAATTGCACAAACTCTTCATCGGACAATTTTTTAGCCCTGCAGAACAATATTGTTTTTTTTTGACGTGACAACGTCTTATAACTTGATGATAGCGGCTGGCATTCACTAAAAATGTAGAGTTACGGTCGGGTCCCGCTGCGCTTGAGCCGAGAGTAACCGATCATTCACGATCTATGTACTGCATGTCTGAACGTGTGCCGAGTGCTCATTGTTTTAGGATTGGTTGTCACGAGTTTAACGTCCTTGCGCCTTGCGCCCAGACACCTGGGATTTTTATAATCTTCAAAAACTTTTAAAACGATATAGAAGGTAGTGGAGACCACCTTTGGTGCCATTCCAATGGTATATAACATTTTCACGCCTAAGGTGATGAAAAAATCTCCGCATTTAAATTTGTCAAGAGTGGTACTTCACTCATAATCTTTATGAACTATGAGGGAATATATGCACGGTTTTATAAATATCCTGAATTTAATATGAAAAATCCAATTTCGATCAATTTTACTATTTGATTATGTAAAAGTCCAAATTTTAAGTTAAAACATATATATAAAATAAAAATATACACATATATATAAAAATCAATAAGCCTTAGCCAACTATTTTAACCACAAACAGTTAAGTAAACCCGAACCTAGCGAAGTAAAAAAAATAAAAAAGTAAATTTAATTAAGTTTATGTAAATAACGGATATTTTATAGTGAGTTTATAATAAGGCGAATGCAGAGCACGGCTTTGTAAATCAGATGTGCGCGTTCGAAATGAATGTGCAAATAAAACGACCGCACTGAATCCAGGCCGGAACGTGGAATTAATTTAATTTACCGTCCGTCGTGTACTTATAATGTAATTTGTTACGTTAACTTAAAGTCAAACATTTTCCTTCTGTACCAATACAAAGAAAAGTTGTTTCAAGTTAAAAGTATTGTTATAGGTTATTGCAGTTTACTTTGAGAACCTATTATTATTTTAAACCTTTTATTATTTTAAACGGACACAACTTTTTAATATTATGTAAGTATTATAATAAGGTACTGTTTTATTTTTTTTATTTAAAAAATAAAAAATCTACGAGTATGTTAGACAAAATTAAATTAGCTTAGAGGACTGCTGTCTATTAAATAACGACAACGTCTTCTTTACTTGATCAATTTTATTACAAAGCTCGATAATAATTGTTTGAATAAAAAAGTAATATTTTAATCCTAAAACAATTTTATTGTTTTAATTTTATACTTTTTGTGCTAAATGTGAATATGGCAGTAGCAACCACTCCTAAAACTTGTGGCGGTGTAAAACCGCATTGTGTCTTATTACACTGCTGCTGGCAGCTTGGATGGCCTCAGTGAATGGGCTTTAATGAGATTCCACTGTCCTCTTTGTAGCTTACCTCGACATTCCTTGAAGGACAGAAATTATACTGTCTTATAAAATACAAAAAGTCACACAGCATCACGCAGCAACTAGCAACTCTTTGTTCAACAATTTGTTCTAACCTATTCTCAACGTACCATTATTTGTAACATTCCCTTATCACAACTTCCTCGGTTAAGGAGATTTAATTGAATATTCGCAAGATGTTACGGCTTGTATCCGTTAAGGATTTGATACTGATCTCCAGATTTAAATGCGGTCTTGAACTCATGAGTAAGCTTGACAATAGATTGAGTGAGTACATATAAAGGTTACGAGTACATAAAAAGAGTAACAGAAAATTTCAGAAAATTTATTTTAAAAGAATTATAACATTTATTAGGTATAGTACATATTTTATGAAATACCGTATCCCATTTACGTGGCTGTTAAAAGTGTGTGAGCTCGGGCACCCGACCGGCGCCACGCCGGCTTGCTTTGAAAGCATTTAATAAAAGCTGACGAGTGGATGAAAAAGCATAGGATTGCAGTTAACGAGCCTCATGCCTTCTCTGTTCGAGACTTGGCTACATTTACTAACCGTGTAATATAAATATAGATTGTTACCACTACACTAGATTGATTACTATATACTAGATTGTTACTGCATGTGCTATTAAATTATAACTTTTAAAAATATATTTAGAAGAAAAATGTCATATCAAATAATTCCATTTTAAGAATAAGAAACCTAAGAATGTTATGGCTTAGGCTGAAGTGACAATGGGCCGGTCACATCTGTCGAGCTAGCGACGGACCAGATAGGTTGATGGACCAGATGGACTGATGACCTCGCGAGAACGGCCAGAAGATAATGCGGTGCCTGGAGGATTGCAAACTGTGGAAGGCATTAGGGAAGGCTTAAGCAATGGACGCATACAGGCTAAGGAAGATGATGATGGTTTAGAGGAATGTGTTCGTATATTTTGGAAAATCTTGAAGTAACAATATTTAATAAGGCTAATGTTAGCCCATTTTTTTATTCTGATCTTACAGAATATTGTCTAAAAGTAAAAGGTAGTATTTACTGCCTGACCGATAGTAGGGTAATATTTTTCGCAGGTATGTTTCTATGTAGGTCCATTCCATTGTGACCTCCTGTAACCCAAACGGCTTGACCAATTTTCAAGAGTGAGGTGTCATTCTATTCGTATTCTTCCCCGGGGTAATTACCTTGTTAAATTATCTATTGCTTGTAGTTTTTCGTTTTAGCCTGGTAAAAAAATAGTCAGAGAGCTACATCACCATCCTTCTTCTTATACATATGACTGTATATACTTTTTCTTACCTACGTAAAGATCATTCATTTTCAATAATCAAAGTCAATATAATGTTCTTAGTGTTCAATTTCCGTCAATTGGCCTCAGTTATAACACCGTGTCTTCATCTTAGTGGGTCATAGGGAGATATCTTTTGGCTGCGGCGGTAACATACCATGACTTAAAATAAGTGTTCGTTTGCTAAAAATTGTAATATCGTAATATTTCTAATTATAAAAAATTTACACACTAACAAAAACTAAAGTATTAACAATTATACTAACTCGTTATATTCGTAAATAATCAATAGTTTATTTCACGGTACGTATTTGAGAGGAATCTGTTGTTATTTCCTTAAACATTTTTTGTTTTATAGAAATTGAAGCTTTTGTTCTATATTTAAAAGCTTATACGCCTACATTGTTCGACCTACACGCCGTAATTGCTCTTTCAAATTGGTGAACCCATCGATGCCTTTATTAAACGTGAACGTGGAATCTTATATTTTTACCTAAGTTCGTTGTAATCGTTCAGCAAGGATCAATATAAAGAGGATTATAAGCTTATAGTCGTTTATTATTAGCTCATCGACTTATCAAGATTCTACGTTGTATTTGTCACCGATCGATTGTGAACTTGGTCAGTTTGTAATTGGACAGGCATATTATAAACTGTCAGAAAATTGTAATCTGAACGAATCATTGACAATTCGACATATCATTTGCAGTTGCAGTTTATGAACTGTCGAAGTCGAATTGTGAACTAATATTTTGCTTGCGCTAAGTTTAAGTTAGAATGGAAGATTATAGGTTAAGTTTGTTAGGACATTATAAATATATATAAAAATAATACTGTGTACATATGATAGCTAAGAATGATTCAGGTAATCGAGATTGATTTTTAAATATCTCTTCAATCACTTTAGTTATCACTTTATGAACTCAGCATAGATTTTTTATTTTAAATTTCTGACGTTTTTTTTTACAAACCTCTGTGCGAAACAAGATACTGCGCTGTCTCGCTAGTAACAAACACACTTATGTGTGTATTATTCATTTAAAAAAATGTATATATTCAATCGTTAATAGAGTTTCTTAAAGCCTTTCTTTCCGATTTGTCAAGACACTAAAATTTTACCAACTTTGTATAATTGTTTTAGCTGTCATTTCTTGTGTATTTTTCTGGCTTCTCATAGTAATGTCTTTTTAATGATAAGAGAAACATTGTATTGTATTTTCAACAAAACGAAGCCCTACGACGTACATTTTCAAAACATATTAAAGTATTCTTAAAAGAAAATCACGATTTTTATTAGTTGGTGCCTATTTTTATGAACAAAGCCACGTACAAAGACAATAATTGATAGACGTATGATTTCATTGTTTGTTTTCAGTTGCCTTCGAATAGAAATATTGAACTGACAAATATTATTTTCATAAAATACACAATAAACCTCAATTCATGAAATAAATACATTTCGTAAAACATTGCTTAAAATAGTTTGAATTCGTTCAATTGATGTAATGTTACTCTCGACGTTGTTTGGCGACACTCAAAGTTATATTATGAATGACAAATTGTCGCTACTCGCTGATTTACATTTCATTTTGGATGAAATTATTAAATATAAAACGTTTTCAAGATGAAGTATGCAAAAAAATAAATATTTTAGTCCAAGCAAGATACGATTGCTTGCTAAGAAAATATATTTTATATTACAATGGTTTCGCTATTCAACATAAGAATGGTGCCATTCTTCACGCCGCCCCGTCTATCACTTGAGTTTGATATATATTCATTCCATTGAATATTTAAATCAAACATATTAAAATCATGGAACAGGAAAAAATATTATTTAAAAGAATCTAATTTTCTTTTAAATTGCATTTTGTTACAAGGCACGGTGAAATTGTAACTGGATCCACGTCAATAATAAATATTTTTTTTATTCAAGTCACTTCTGGATAATGAGGTTTTCTAATGGTAAAATATTTATTAAAATCGATTCCCTAGTTTCACACAGATTATTATAGATAAATACGTAAATGACAAGACTAGAATACAAACGGTTTTGCAAAACGTAACAATAATTTTTCAATCGAGCCAGATACTCAAGTCTAGGTAAGTTATCTAATTCAATAACTGTAATAAAAAGTTAGCATAAAAAATATCTGGCGATTCATGCAGGTTCATTTTTATGTTAACTTTTTATAAAAGCTTAATTGGATCGACGTAACAGGTACTTAGTTCTATATGCTCTTAATATTATTTCTCAGTGTTATTTTAACTCATAATAAATTGCATATTCGTAATGGTTTAAAATGATACATGCAATTTAAAGATTTCAAGTCACTGTTTTTGAAAGCGCCTTACTAGGCAATTTTCGAAATATTTTCAATTATCATATAGTTTTTATGTCGAGAGCACTTAACTAAATGTTACTTTAATTGAATACGAAACATACAAAAAACTCTTAAAAAAGAAAATAGCACAAAAAAAGCATTATTTATATCAAGATGTGTAGGCACAGCATTCGGCTTTTGTTTCGTGTAGCGAAGCGTTGCTTGCGCTGATGAAAAAGAAAAATGGCGCTTTAAGCTCACTGTCATTTGAATTGTCTCAAGAAAGATGAGAAAGAATGGCTCTCATAATGAACAAAAACCATAAGCGTAATATACAAATGTGCTGCAGTTTTCATTTGGTATTATTTTAGCACTAGTCGGTATGATGCCGGTGAATCAGTGTAAACGTCGGAAGCATCTGAAGCATATAACGAACCTGGAACTATTCGTAAACGCAAGACATTAAGTAATTACAGTATACGTGTTCCATATTTTTAGTATCGGAGGTGGGAGGGATCTTTGAAAGATACAATGGCTTTAGATTCTGGAGAGGGGACTGTATGATGTGGGATTGTAACGCCAAAATCCGTTAATGTTAATAACTAATACAATTTTTGTTTTCTGACACCAGTTTGAAATGTCTATAAATATGTATATATTCCTTTTCGAAACTGTGAATTCAGTTCATTTAAAAAAAAAAAACGCGTTACAGTTACTTAGGAAGAGCCAGCGAGCTGAAAAGCCACAAAAGGGGACTTAAGAATGACGTCGACCGACTATTAACATAAATAAAGTAATTAAATATGCGCTCACGCCCGTTACCCAGAGAGCAGAGATCACGGGTTTCCATTTGGCGAATTCGTGGCACACCTCTCTCGCTTCATCTACATCCATACATCTACGCATACATGCTCGTCGGTTACGGGTACTCCTTAT
>DWTW01001545.1:0-12421 GCA_018246275.1 Papilio slateri
TTATATAACCTAAAAAAATTAAAAATAATGTTTTATTTATTTGGAGAATTGACTGCATACTAAATTTGTTCACACATTTGTTCCTTTTTTAATATCTATTTCGTTTATCGGATCCTTACATACAGAGGAATCGCTTAGTGATTACCTGACGTGATAGGTTAACCTCTTGTAACATTTAATAATCAGAATAAAATGCCGACAGTACGAAGCGTGAACAATAACACGAGACTCGCATGAAGTATGACGCACCCTCCACGCTTTTCCTTACCCCAGCTTGTTGCTGCACCGCACTTTTAAACTAACTCCGGTTGTGTTATTATTGCCGGCCTAAACACTGCAATAAACATGTGTTTTTTTTCTTAGGGTAGCACCAACTAAGTGACACCCCCCGGTCTATCAACATTGTAATAATCAGTTACGGATGCCTTAGCAGCCTTTTTAGGAAAATAGAGGAGAGTATAGTGAAAAGGGAGGTAACAACAGATGGGGCCTGTGGCACGTCTCCCAGCAGTATAAGTACCTTCACTCTTTTTGAGGTCGGGTTACTTCATGAGGCGGTCCATGTAATCCAGAAAACATGTACAAAATAATACCTGTCTTGGTTTTCATGAGACATCGCGTTAGCTTTTTCAATAATTATCGAATCGAGCAATCTTCTTTGATACTAGAAAAGAAAATTCGAAAAGTAAGTTCGAAGGTCCATCAAAATTGCCTTTGTTATATAGAATTTAAAATCTAGAGCGATTTTCTTTTTAGATTGTTATTTTTACAATACATCTTTATTTGTGTATCTGTGACAAACATCAGAATATATATTAATTTTTGTAAACTTTAACAGTTTTCTGCCTTTAGCACTTCTACAATAGAAATATTGGAATAAAATAAAACCTTAATACTGTTGAGTATATCGCCTTGTGTCGCCGTGTTTCGTTCATCGGAACGCACGCTGGGCGCCCGCTTGCCTGAGGGCGCGACGCGCCGCGCGCCCAGCGACGCCGCGCCCACCGAGCCCGCGCCCGTCGAGTAGCGCGGAACTGTCACTGTTCCCGCCAAAAATATTAAATATGTCATATTCTAGAATTTAGTCGCATAACTACAATTAAACTATAGTGTGTGGTAAATATCTTTAAAAAAACAATGAGAGTTTGTTCTTTTTAGTTGATTCTTAGATCTCTTTAGATCACATTGGTGATATACTAAAGAAGGGCTTTTTATGAGTATCTCTAACAGACGAACATGTATGAATAGTTAGAGAAGTATATGGCATATGACTGTGCTACATGGTCTATCGGTCTACGGTGGTAGTAAATCTCTGCCTACACCACTCGGATATGGGCTTGACTGCATATATAATTAAATTTTTTGACATCTACCATGGCTACCATATGGTGTTGACACTGTTTTTATTTCTCTTCTAAAATCTGAATTTTATTTGAAAATTGATCTTAAAGTTACCGAGACCTTGCCAATAATTACATAATCATAAACATTTAAAATTAATGTAGAATAAAAAACCTTATATAACAAAACCATTTTATTTCCATTCCAAGTCTTTTCATTACTACTTTCTTGGTAACCAAATTAACTAATCAAATTAAGCTAAAACAACAATAACCCATTTTTGTACATATATTTTCACTCAGCAAATTTTTAGATATTTCCAATAAGTATATTTTATAAATACTGAAAATCATAAAGTTTTGTTCAACCTTTTGTATAAGCCTTAAATACCTGTGTAATGTATGGACCTTAAATAATTTATTTTATTGCAAAATATGTATTTTTAATTTGAGATGAACATTATATTAACATCACAGATGTTGATTAACTACACTACAACTACAGCTTATTGTAATTAGACAAAGAATTATTTAAAATAACATATATTTCAATAGATTGTCTTCGAAATACTTTTCAATAAGCAAAATAATTAACTAATCACCTAACTTGCATTTAATCGTTTTTTTATATATTAGGTATATACTATTGAAGAGTGATAAATCATGTATGGATCAAGGATATAAAGAGTTTCCCACATTAAACAAACTCAATTCCAACTCTATTCTAACTTGACTCATGGTTAATCATTGAAATTGACATAGAAAAGTCTAAATCTGATTTGTAAAAGTCCTTAACAGAAATAAAATACCTATATCTAAGGTTTAATTAACATTTGAGTCAAATTATATCCATATTTTTTTTATTGTACAAGCAGGCAAATGTGCAAGACCTGAAGTAATATAATAACTGTATTAGCAGTTTAGGAGCAAAATTATTAAATTTTAAATATCCTCATAATTTACAGATATTGATGCTTTGTCAGCCTTGTTTCTAGGACAGAAAGGAGAGTGGACTAGGAAAAGATGAGGACAAAGGATCGGAATATGAGCGACAGCTGCATTGCCAATCTTTATGATAGGAGAGAAGTGCAAGAAAACAAAACAAGAGAGTATAAGGTAGGAAGTCAGCAAAGAACTGTATATACATTATACATAAAATTATTATATTGCACATTACTAAAACAATCTTCCAGTGATATCATTTCATAGCATTTGCCACTGGCAATAAATTTAGCAAATTAATTTACTAGTTCCTTTTTGCTTGATCTTTTACTGGAATAACCTGTTTTTTGTCAACTATTTCACTTTTATCACCTATTTCTTTAGTTTTGGCTTCTTGGAACAATTTTTTTCTGATTGTAGTGGGTCCAGCAAATGTCGCTGCAGATTTCTTTGTTTCTGGGATATAGATTTCATATGTCTTGAAATATTTTAATATTGCTTCAACGTCTTCTTCTTTTAATTTATATTCTAAAGCTATCTTCGTCGCTGTGACCTCTTGGGGATTCATTTGGTGCGATTCAATGAATTCTAGGGCGCTTCGTAAAGTCGTACGTCCATATGGTACTAGTTCAGGTTCATTCCATCCCATTTCGAATTCCGGAACTTGTGATCTGTTTTGAGGAAGCGGTCGGTTTGGATTTTGCCTGATCTTTTCCCTAGTAATGTCATCCTCCGGACGGCCATATGATGTTACATAAACGGATTTCAATCTGACATCAAGCGCTGCGTCCTTCTTATCTAGTTTCTCGTCTAAGTCGGGGACAGCTTCTAACGTCCGTTTTAACTCTTCCGTAGTAGATGGATATTGCGGCGCCGGTGTCGGTTTATCTTTCGAAATAACTCGATGAGCACGATTCTCGACATTAAATGTCTTTACAGGTCTTAACGCTTTTGACACTAAAGCACCCATCTCGGGTGGCGTTAGTCGAATATTTAACGTTTATGTCACTTTAAATTAAGTCGTAAAACATTACTGTTTAAGTAATGAGTGTATATTTTTTTTAAATCATAGGTTAGAACTCATTTGACAGTTGACAATGACAATTCTTTTTCCAAATTTGACACTACTAACCTATTGCCAGTATTATAAAATTATTGTCTAAGTTATATGCAGGCACGCCCCTAACTAGTGGTGTAGGCTGAGATTACGGATTTCCACTTGGCATAATCCGGGCACACCTCTATCGATTCTTCTTCGTTCATACATCTCGTCAGTTACGAGTACTCTTAGTACTGTCTAATAATGTCTAAAAGAACTGCTTAAAAGACTTAATATACTCTGCGAGAATTTATTTTTTGTAGAATTGCATCACTCCTACTTTCTCTTGAATATCTTATGGTAAACTATTTTATACAGTAGTTATAACTTATGGTAAACTATCCACATATATCACATATTAGATCAACTGTCATACAAGCAGTAGCAATTATTGTCAACGTAAAAGTAATGCTTTACAAGCTTATTATGCCTGCTTAAACGTTTTGGGAAATTTGATACGTTATGATACAGAAATTTTGCATATTACATATTGTCTAACTAAAGAAATTTCTATAAAGGTAACTTACATTTCTGTCTTGATAACGCGTCACGAATGGCAATCTTTGAAGAATCTCTTTTTAGTGCCATTTCTTTCACGGTCAATGTATTAGTGGCACGTGTCTGTTCTAGTGGTATCCGAGGTGGAATTGGACTAGGACTGCGACCAAGACGACGACGGTAATGCGACTGCATTGATTCTCTTGCAACTTAAAGAAAAAATAACTTCAATTCTAGCTACTTTACAACGGTTTGCTTGACTGTTATCTTCGTGATTGCGAAATTTAAAGTATTCATTCGTTTTGTCGAAATCTAAACGTAAGTGAAGTTGTGTTGTCCTGACCATGCTACCGTCTCTTTCCGATGGTATATTTTTTTCTGAACGATGCGCTACCTTGAAAAGAAACCCTATTACGTAGGGTCATACTTATTAGGTACCAAATGTCATAAGGAGGAAGAAAACAACAATTCGTGATAATTGGAAAAGTTATACAAATTATGCTTTCACTGCTTCAATAGCTAGGCTACAGGATAAAATTCATTAATATAAAGAAAACCTGTGCTAGTATATGATGCTGCAGCATTTCGACCAGTATTTCTTAAGCCAAAGTCATATTGCTCATTTCGTTTTCTAAAAGGTGCCCTTGAAGGCCCGTGACGAGAAACGAAGTCACAATTTTCTCGGCATGCACTAGATCGCATTAGAAAATCCTAAAAATTCAAACCTTAGGTTTAAAAAAAGTTTTCTAGCATCGCGTCCATAAAATGATGAAACTCGTACTAAATATGTAAATATATGTATCGTAATTATTTGGTGTATTTAACGGAAAACGACACCCGCGCCATGCTAAAATAAAAAGAACATACAAAATGCTAATGTTCATAATACCTCCTGTGCTTCAATCCGTAATATATTAAACGACAACAACATTAAAATAGTTCCATGTTCACCATCTTGATGGTTATAGCATTCCACTACCGTGCGGTTTTCGTTTCGTTCGTTTTTAATTTCCTACCCCGCACAACCGCATTATAGATTTGTCTGTCCCTAGAGGTATTTCTAAACCAATACGACTTAGGGTCCTACAAGAAGAGAGCGTACTCTTTCCTCAAAGTCTGGCTATGCATCTGCAGTTTCTCTGGTGTTGTAGATGTTCCTGGGCGTCAGTGATCACTTATTATCAGACCTGCAACTCGTTTGCCCCCTTATGATATAAAAAATAATAGTAATATTCATGATTTTTATTTAATAATGGCGAATTGTTCTACAAATTCAATTACCATTTAATAAAAGTGTTCTGAGCAGAAATTGATTGTTTAGGTTATAAAGCAAGCATTAGAGACGAAGAAACAATACCAGTTGAATAAACAATGACTATGGAAGTCAGAGAACATGACTATAATAATGGCTTGATTGCACCCGATTTGGGAGCGGAGCGAAGATGCCTTTTGCCTTAATAAAAACAGCCATCTCTTAAACACACGTGTAAATTTTAGCATTATTTATTAATTTCAGTTATTATGAAGAGAGTGTATGCAGCAGAAATCCTAATATTGAGATGGATTTGTACAGTAATATGAATGGGTTAGGTATGAAAGTAGTAAATTGTTCTGTACCGGAAATCCAAAAATTGTACCAGCACCAGTAATAGATGAATTAAGCAGGGTAGTATGCGAGTAGATGCTATGGGCATGTTTTGAGTAGGGAAGAATGGCATGTGACAAGAAGAGTTTTAGATAAGAATGCGGAGGAATATATTGTTAGGGGTAGGCCTACAAAAAGATGGATGGATTGCGTGAAAAATGACATGAAGGAGCGACCACTGAAATGACAGATAATAGATTCATTTGAAAGACGAGAATATGTTGTGCCGAGCCCATATAAGATGACAGGGCAGGGAGATCATGATGAACGTTATTATAAAGAGTTTAGTATTGAGTCTAATTTAATAATTAAACACTTACTTTCGCTTCGTTAATAGTTTTTACAATGGGTCCTTGAGTGGTGCAAAATGTGGGTATAGTTGTAAATCCACTGGTGATTTTATTATATTCCTGAAACGATACTATATTCAATCTATTCTGAATGAGATTTACAAGATATGTGTGCTCATAAATAAACTTCTTACTTGATAGTAAGGAACATTCCTTTTGACGAGCGGAGAAACAATCGGAGTACAATCTTGTGAAGTCAAACGATGAGGCTTAGGTTCTCCGGATCCGCAAGTACGACGCGACTTACATTCACTTTGATTTCTAGCAGTGTTATACGGATAAAATATTTGATTAAAGATATCTTACAAAGGTATGTCATTAAAATTTTAAAAAATATATATAATTTTTGGTACAACATTTTTGTAGAATTTTAAGAAGAATGCGTTTGTTACCATATTTTTAAATTGTACAGAATAAGCATTCAAATATATTGGATTACGTACTCAGTATGTAAGTTCCTTTCACAATAATTCATATTGGGTGACTTTACTCGCCAAACATATTGTTCTTTCTCGACAGGCGCAATAGTAACTGTGAAAAAAATGTTCCTATGTTTTAAAGTACAATATTAAAAAGTAAACTACAATACTTATGTGTAGATAAATTTATCTTACTTTATTTACCAACCTTATCTAAAAGAATACACCATTTATTGGTACCGTCACAGAATTTTGGTGCTAATTTCACGCAACGCACTGTCAATTTCCATCGCATTTCATCACAAATATCTGGCCACGTACAACAAGAGAGGACTTTCTTCCATTTTGGCGTATTTAATGTTTCCGGTTGTTGCTCTAATTCGTCATTATGGTCGAAAACAGTGCTATTTTTAATAATACATCCTTTCCTACGGCACAATGGCTCATTGCCCGTTATAGTTAAATCGCACGAGGCAAGGAATTTCTCCTCGGTGTCGCTTTCGTACGCGTCTGAATAATAAAAGAAAAAATAAGTAAAGATTCAGCATATTTCATAAGATGAAAAAACTTCAAAATAACACTGTTTACTACACAATACAATAAATAGCAACTGGCAGTGCGTTACGGTTGAGAATTATAAAGAAAAAAGAATTATATGAATTTCAAAATTATAAAAGTCATTGCGGACATACACAAACTTTCGTTTACCTGCATTATTTCCTTTTCTTATCTTTGAAGCTTGTGGTCTAGAATGTGAGGCTCCATCGACCCGGTTTTGCCGTTGTACTGGAGGTGGCGGGGACGGTAATTTACGAAATAAAACTGGTCGGCACTTGAGAGCCTTCTCGGTAATAGAATACAAGCCAAACTTATGATCTGGAAGCTTGTCGAAATCTCCGTAAACCCGTTTCCTGATGCAAACTTTGTTAATGTTATTATACTGTTACGTATTACAAAAAATAATACTTTATTGAGGCATAAGAACAATATCCTTTCGCTAGTGTAGGTATCTTTCTCTACTTGACCACACTATTATTCAAAGAGGCGTGACGAAAGTAAATTAGTACTCTAGTCTTTAACTTCTCTAAATCTTAATTCAGCAGAACGCCATTTATGCATAAATAAATCGTTCACTTCCAACTTGAATAAACGTTAACAGTTCTAAAGTATTAAGAATGAGGTATCAATTAGTTTTAAATAGTATTAAAGGGGGGAGATTTAAAAAGTCATATGTTGCTTCGAATACCAGCGAAACTCGCGAAAGTCGAAAGTTTTAAAATTGACAACAGGAAAAACTAGGTTTATTTAAAAAAAGTATAAGGCACTGCTTACCTACACAAATTCCCTTGTTTTATCAGCCACGGCTCAAGTTTTTCCAACCATTCCTGTTATCATAATAATGTTAAAAAAATTGCAACTAGCTGTTGGGCAGTTATTAGTTTATCCAATAGTCACAACAGAAAGAGATGTATTACATAAATAAACTGCGGATTAACGATATTATTATTTCTTTTATTTATTAAACCACAAACAAGTTTGCAATAAAGAGATGTGATAGCAAAACCATCATTTTTTTTTAAATTCGATACGTTTAAACTTTAAATGTATCGAATTTCAAAATCAGATATCAAAATGTTGCCATCTAATTATTTTTAGTGTTTTTTTTCTACTATAAATTCAATAGATTAATGACATTTCATACAGGGTAACATGGTTTAATCCCCCTTTTGCTGATTGTGGTTTATAAATTAGTTACAAAAATACGAAATGTCGCCCATTCGTAGTCAAGTTCGCCTACCGCGTCATTTAAAAGCACTATATATGTTGTTAGGCTTATCCTTCCATCATCTGTTTAATATACCCAAAATTCCGAATTATTCGTTCCACAAACTAAGCTAGTCATAATGTAAAAGTCAATACCCAGGCAACGTGTATTACCTGCTGTTGGCCGATCACAGATCCTGGTCTACATATTCTCATCCAGCCAATAGCCTCATGAGAACTCATGCGATAATGCTTGATCAAGTAACAACCAATTAAAGAGCCAGTGCGCCCTAAACCTGCCTGAACAATTGCTTCATGATTACAAATATTCAATAAATGTTGCATGTAATTACTCTTTTCTCAACGGCATGATACGGATGACATGTCGAAATAATATAACGTATCAATAAAATAATGTACTTTATTTTCAATGAAAATAATTACAACAAGCCTCTTATAAATGTTCAAATTTTGCGACATTTACGGCTTTTGGTATGTAATTTTGTATATCAATGGGAAAAATGTCCGCATCATGCTGAAATACTGTAATGACAACATCGCATAGTGATAGCGGAATAAAATAAAGTTTTTTAAATTCATAACCTTGCAGTGAACAGCAATGGCGCCATCACAACTCTCGCTTATTCTGAGGAATTTTAAACATATATTCTTGGGCGGGCAAGAACCATCCAGAAAAAATAAATCGTAATGTAGTATCCCAGCATTAATGAATCTAAAAAAACAAAAAAAAATCATTTCATCAATCATTATTTCCCTTTTTTATCGAACAATGGGCAAAAAAAGCGGAACATGAAAATTTGATTATATTGCCAGATCGTATATAAATGTCGCCGAATTTGTTGCTAATAACTTTAAATAATACATAGTCAAATAATAAAAGCCGTACTAAGATAATGATTTTGTAGTATACAGATGTTATTTAACATCTTTCCGCTATTACTGGCAGTATGATATGGAATAAAATATATTCGCAGGTGCAACTACGTATCGAGACAGATATACAAAAATTTAAAAGAAACTAAAAATGATTCCTACAACTAGTACAATGTACAAACCTCCATATCTCATTATAGCGCAATTTTAAATGAATAATACTCACACATTACCATCGTACATTTTTTTATTTAGTCTAATAACTATGTTTACGTTGTTTTCTTTGAAATAGTTTATGTATTCTTCAGGACGGTGATATGTAGGAGCCTTTGTGTCAACGGGACCTATGAAGGCGAGAAATTTGCCTGAAAACGATGCAACAATGAAATATTTATATTACGAAAAAACATTAAACTGAAACTAATTAAAATATAAAAACCAACCAGGTACAATCCAGTTGAGATCGCCGCCGTCTATTTTATCCAATGCGACATAGTCCTCATAATTGAAATCTCGAAAATCATAAAAACCTAACTCTCGTGCTTTATCCATCGCTTGAAGACAATCCAAAAGAGATATTGTATACGACGAGTCGCCGGGAGTTGCGTCTTGAAATGGTCTGTTAAAATAAAACAACAAATACATAAAAGATTTATAAACACACGCCCAACACTCACGCTCACTCTTATTAAAAAAATAAGAACTAGCTGTTTGTACCCGTTGTCGTTCATGTGAGTTTTGTTTACACGCTAAAAATAAAAATTAGTCTTTGCCTATCCTTGATAATAATGCTTTTTAATAGGAAAGAATAATTAGTACCAGTTAATAAAAATTCAAAAATGTGACTCACCGATAATTATAACCTTCGAGTAATAACGGTTTCAACGCCTCTTTAGGCCGTAAATTCAAATGCATAATTCCAAAACAACCCATCAGAAACGCAGCATTTGTACTCTTCTTGGGGTCACATGATGTATAGTGTACAACGAATTGATTATCCCTACATTTTTCAAGTTTCTCATTTAATAATTTGCAATATTTGTAAATACAACCTAGATTTAACGGTCCAAAGTCCGAGAAATAATTTTCGTATACTAGTTCATTATCTATACATAAGAAATATGTTTCTGACGAGTTCTTAAATTCTTTTCCCGGTCTTGTAATTGCAAAATATAATGTATTTTTGATATATTCCGACATATACAATATATCAGTATTTTGTGTCATCATTGAATGTTTCCTACGATCTTAATGATAAATACATAATTAATATTACGTAATTAATTATGCTATAAATTACACTACGATTTAATCTCATAAAAATAAATCAAAACCAAAATTAGAAATAATTTTGAGAGCTTTCAAAATTGACTTTGACGTGTTTTCTCTTGTTTTCAATTTTCATAAATTAATAGATATATAACAACTCAGTTATTTTTCAGGAAAATCTTTGGGGAAAGGTCTGTGCTTGATATAGTATGAAGTTTTCCTATTTTTTTCGATAGTATTATTATTTGATATGTTCAAAGAAACAACTAGCAGTAGCTTAGGGGCGTATTACAATTATAATCTAAATCTATAATCAATATTACTTAGACGAGTTTTAACTAAAAGACTAATGACCTAAAAGGCGCAATTGTACATGACAAAGGAGAGAAACATTCTTTCCTATTACTGTAAGAAATAAAGGTGAATGAGCAAGCAATTCTCCGGTCACCCTATATATCAGACGAAACGCAAAAGCAAAATTATTCTAAGTATAATAATTCTCCATAATAAATATATTATGATTCACTTGAGTGTTTTATGTCATTTTACTTCCCCGATCAGCCCGACTCACTTATACATTTTGGTTTCGATCGAAAATACACTGTGCATTTTGGTACGGACTTTGGCTGCCTTGTATTTGAAAATAAAAACTTTTTAATATATCGTAAACGTATGTTATCACACATAAATTAATTTATTTCTAATACCCTATTTTATCGTCATACATCATAATGTACCATTTATTGGCTTAGTATTTTTTTGAATTCAAATTGAATAAAAGATGTAATGTTTTTACTTTACTTAGTAATACTTCCTTACTAGAATATTAATAAAAAATCGATTTTGGATTAATTTCTTTATGGATGTAATTCGAATAATAAATTTGACATGACAGTACTAAAGCTCTAGACTCTCTGGCTCTAGTCTTTTTCCGGTACGCAAGGTAAAGTGTCAAAGTGTTTGTAATGCAATTTTCAATATCTGCAATTATTTCAGTGATCTTTAAGAATAAATTGTTGATATTAATAAAAATGAGAAGTCGACATATTGCTCAATTAGTTTTGTTTCGTATTTCAGGACCAAACATAATAATAAATCATGGCTGATGTCGAAGTGTAAGTAACTGTTGTTTTTCTTTAGAAATTTGAATTAAAAAGTCGAAATAGCTTTTTAATTAGAAAAATACATAATAATAAGTAGTTATAATTCACAAAATTAACTTAATTTCCATGTAAGGTTTACCTAAAATATTGTCAACATAACCTTTACGTCTAATATGTTGCATGTAAAATTATTCTTTGAATTTAAACATTGAATAACTTTGTTTTATAATTACGTTTATTTATTTAGTAGTAATATACTTAACGTCACTTTCTTACAGCGAGGTTCCAGTAAATCCTGTCCTCAGTGGTGGAGCCATGGACGTAAACACAGCCCTACAGGAAGTTCTGAAGACGGCCCTTATCCACGGCGGCCTTGTACATGGACTTCATGAGGCTGCAAAAGCCCTCGACAAGTATGTATTCATATATTGAGACTGACGTATTTCCTATGTATAAGCTAATATTCAGATTTACAGAACAAGATTAATTATTGGAGCAAGTTCATGACTACATGAACTTAGTCAAGCTTAAGTAAGTTATTGAGTTGCATAAATAATAGCAGCATACTACAATGTGTTCGGAATCATACTAATTTATAGGATTTGTTCTATTGGGTTATCTATATGGGTAAATATGTATATTGTTGCCCGCTAATAATGAGGTTGAGGGGATGGGGTGGGTAACTTACCCCTTGAAGGGGGAGTGCGTAAACACCCCTTTTTTAATTTCGGGACATTTGTTAGTCTAAAAGGCATATGACATTTGTCTGCTGCTGCCATGACACATTTACTTTGCTCATTCAACTTGTGTGTATGGTCTATGTTCAACCTAAGATTTGCAACCTAACCCCACCATGTCAGTTTTGTCTACTATTTGTTTAGCTTGTGCGTATGGTCTATGTTCAACCTAACACGCAAGGAGCAACCTTTGGTCACTCCTTGTAACCTAATTGCGATTCATACATGAAGAAAACAAATCATTAATTAATTTTATGTAAAATTATATGTCAAATAGTATATAATAATTAATAAAATTTATCAGTTTTTACAATTTTAATTTATTTTTTGTAGTCTATACATTTACATATTACATACCGAG